>JBBPTX010000085.1:0-79250 GCA_038094595.1 Pulveroboletus aff. annulatus
ACTCAGGTTGGGCAGAACAATAGGCCAGAGTGGGGCAGAGGAATAGAGGATTCCCAAGGAAGATCGCGGCACCCGCAGAGGTGTGTGGTGGACATCAGGATGATGGTGTGGCATTTCTCATGGACACCTCGCAGGAAGGCCAGGTCCGTCTACTGACGCATCCGAGACAGGATGCAAAGACGACTGCGAGGTGCCTCAAACTATGTTTGAGGCCTGGGAGTAGTGAACGGGTGCGATGAAAGGTGGTGAGGAACGGGCTCAATACAGGACTTGGACGATTAGCGAGGCAGTGGCGCGGGAGCACTGCCACTAGCCTGAGGCCGCCCGATAGTTGCAGTTTGTGCTCGTTCTTCATGGCCTCACACACTGCAGACCCGCACACATTGCACGAATGAGGATAATGACAACGGACCTTATTTAATACTATCAGATAAGATGATTGGGCCGGTCCTAGTCGTGCCAGTGGGCAATGTAGGTCTTCAGTACTGTGACGGTAGTGGGAAAATTTAAATGGTACCTCACTGTCTGCGGAACAATGGTTGAAGCAGTCCATTGGGAACTGTGAACTCGAACTTGCATCCAACGAGACTGCTTCAAGTCGTCGTTGTCCCATTTAGTAAGTATGAAGTTGAACCGGTCCGGGCGTCGCAGAAAAAGCCAAATTCGTGATTGTGGGCCCAGAACTAGCCTAATCATGGTTCTGTCGAGGCTGTAGCAAAGCTGTCGTCGGGCTCTGGCCCGCTAGCACTGCCCACACCAATCTTGGCTCTCCGATACATCATGCATCATGCATCCTTGTAAGCATACCGATCCGGCCTTTTGAATCCAGGCCGTACACTGCCCGCCGGGTGTCCGAGATAAAATCTTGACAGGTATGGTAAGAGGCCTTGATTTTCCTCCTCCTGGTTTCCCCTCTTGCATTCACTTGCAAGATATTGTGTTTCAAGTTGTCACGCTATCCGGAAAAATGGGTAATATTCCCATGGACAAGACAGAGCTTCTGTCTGTGGTACTAGAAGCAATCTTGTATGGTAAAGTAATAATGATTGAGCACAAAGCTTGCCGACGACTTATGATCAAGGTTTCTCGTTGTTGATGTTTGGAGGAACGATCTGGCAGCTGCTCTTACCCCGACGATCCACTCCAGGTCGTCGAGTAAACCGCAAAATGTTCACAACAGCATGCTTATTGCTGGTAGTTAGTACAACGGTACGCAGCTTTTTCAGCGGCGCCGATAAGGCCGCATCAGAGTGCTAGTGATTGACCGTTTGGTATATGCAGCACTTCGTGGTTGAAATTATCAGAGTTATGCAAGGTTTCATTTTATACCGTGATACCTTCCCGGGGGGGCCCATAGCATTTTTTTCGGACTGGACCCAGTGGACTTTCATGCTCAGGATTTCTCTGTATGTTTTGCAGTCACTAATTGGGGACAGTGTTATTGCAAGTTTGTCTTCTTGTCAGACGAATGCCATCCGCTAAGTTCATCAACAGCTTTATCGCTGTTACATAGTATGGAAATCCAAACGTGTTATGATTTTGCCAGTCTTACTTTGGTGTGCCGCTGCAGGTAAGACCGTGCCGTACATTTCAGGGTTGACCAATGTTGACCACACTAAATCCAAAGCGACTGGAATTGGAAGTATGTATTATACCTTCGCGTCATCAAATACCGATCTCTTTAGCGGAGATCCTGCGCGATGGATTAAATTGTGGTTTGCAACGTCGTTTGCAACCTCCGTACTGACCACATGTACGTACTCGTGTTTCGATGAATGTCAAAGAGTGGTTCTGACTATCTTTCCCTGCCAGTTCTATTGGCTTTCCGTATCTGGTATGTTGATCAGAAGGCAACCAAGCTGCGACATCACTCCAGGTCCCAGCTGCGGGAAATACTCCACATCATCGTCGATGCGGCAGTGATATACTTCCTCGCGCTCCTTGCGGCGTTGATTAGTTTCGTACTTCAATCCAACGGTCAATTTGTGATGATAGACATGGTTAGCCATCATTCCGTTTGTTTGCGAGGATGATCCCACTGAAATTCTCCTTTCTATCAGATTGTACCTATCATCTCCATCACGTTCTACATGGTCATTATTCGGGTTGGGTTGGCTGACCGGGCGAACCGGCCAACAGACAGCACACATTCACCCACTCGCAGATTTGTCAGGCATGGTTTTGGTGCACTCCGGAGGGATGGGATTTCACCCCATAGTGTCACGACAATGTCCGAGCACGCTGTCGAGGATGATCAACCAATGAGCGTAGTGACCATTGTTGATAACAAGTGACGGTCGGACTTGGAGCGAGGTCAAGCTTAACAATGCTAGAGAACTTAGAGTTGGACTTTATCTGGCATACAATGACAGCGCACCGCTTCATGTACCTAGTAACACCCAGACTATTTGGCCAACTACAACATACTTCGTTCCCGGCCATCCACTGCGTACCTTTACTGTGCACCTGCCTGATAAATTGAGCAACGATGCCAGTCACGGTGAGCAAGCACATCACTAGCAGTGCCAAGAATGCTCTGTGTGGAAATGCCAATCTAGACCCAAATGATTCACACAAAGTGGAGCCGGATCTTTGGGTAAGACTTTCTTCAGCTGACTCGGAATTAATACTAGCACCTGAGTAGTATTGGAGTATATATCTTCATGCACAAGAAACAATGTTGGGGAGGGTATGATTTACTTTTCTGTGTGTTCACCGTCGATTCGTCTCTGTGCAACCATGATCATGATGGCATTGAATGGCATCCAGTGTCGCTTCTCAACATACATTAACGGAGAAGGAAGACGAAGCTTGCACTGGTCACGGTAGAGTGATATCTGGTGTCACATTATTGTTGAAACGTCTGCGTCGCCCGGTTCGCGACTCGCTGATCAGGCATGACGAGACGACGCCGTAGTTGTTCGTGATAGCAGACGAAGAAGAACACTACGGTACGGTTATCTAAGGTACCGTGTTATGTAAGCGATGGGCGAAGGACTACGAGTGATTGCTCCAACAATTATTTATCGAGGTGGCTTCCGGTACGACTCGGAAAAATAGGCGAGATTGCCTAGGTTGATACCCTGTAGGTTACAATATACGACATCGTTAATACCCGTAAAGACGTATCAGTGCGAGGCAGGCTATGCACACCTTACGTGACACCAACAGCCCACCGGGCCCGGGCGGGTGACAAGAGGAGGGCTCAGAAAAGGTCAAATCAGAAGGGTCGTGTGAGCCGCCGACGGAGGGGACGGCAACACTAAAGAGCTCGGACGAGACAGAACGAGAATGAGCGTAGGATTCGTCGAGCAAAGACGGGGGGGGGGGAAACGGATGATGCTAGCTACAGTGGGGGAGGCTCATATATATACGTATGGGGAGCGGACTGACGTCATGTACGTCTGTCGTCTGGTATACTGCGATGGCGTCACAGGGGGGGATCGAGAACCGGAAGAACCGGGAAGTGGAGCCGGAAAGGTGGAGACCTTACCAACGTGGAGTACTCTCAGT
Source organism: Pulveroboletus aff. annulatus (assembly GCA_038094595.1). Lineage (NCBI taxonomy): Eukaryota > Fungi > Basidiomycota > Agaricomycetes > Boletales > Boletaceae > Pulveroboletus > Pulveroboletus aff. annulatus. Next base: position 3,514 of record JBBPTX010000085.1, read on the forward strand.
CTTATCTCCCTTTTTCAACAGGAAAAAAAGAGACAGGTGCCGCTGCAACACGCTTTGCAAGTTCGAACCCTGAACTTTGCTTCTATTTGATCGCAGTGGTTATATACGGTTGGGCGCGCTGGCCAATAGAACGTGGAACCGATGGCCAATGTACGTTTCCTTCGGGAGATGGCACCTCGGCCAGTGACTCTAAGTGAGAAAAGCGAAAGACAAATCGGAACGTACGGCCGAAGTAGCTTCGCCTGGTCAGGAAATAGTGGGATGCTGCACAAACTGAGGCCAGGAATACCTGAGTGGGCTAAAAATTGCAAATGAGAAACGAATACGGAAAGGTAAGGTAGTCGTGCATAGGAGGACCCCAGGGCACATCTAATCAGTTCAAATTGTTGACATCGAGTTCAACAGACACCACTTTGTCCTTGTCTGCTACTGTTCCAGCTTCTGAGTCAAGGATACCCGGCTGCGTAGATGCCAACAAATTGATTAGCTGCCCGTCATGTGGAAGGACTCCGGCGAGATCATAAAGACGCAGCTGAGCCTGATAAAGATCATCTCCCTGTTTCATACGCACGTCGACGTTTTGGTCGCTGTCCGGGGAGGCCGGCTCGAAGACATCATCTGCAAGCGGGAGGGCATGGGATCCCGCAAAATCTCAATCGATGATGGAGAGTATACGGCGGGGCGAAGAACGGCTACCGGTGAACGCTCAGGCTGAATGTTGAATTATATGGTAGGACTTACCTTACTATGATGTTACGCCCTTCTAAGTCACCATGCCGCAACACGATAGGATATGTGCAATCGTACGGCCGTTCTATGAAGTCTTGCCTCTTGCGCTTCACTCGCTCGAATGCCTCTTCGATCGTGATTCTCTGCAGGTATCGACATATCTCGTTTTTAGCTTCTTCCGCATTGGGCAAGGTGTTCTTGTGCAAGAGGTGATCCATAAAGTGGTACTCACGATCAAAGACGGACTGGACGTATTCTTGCACAGATTTGTACCTGTATCCCGAATAAGCACGCTGAGCCATGTTTGTCTTGCGTGTACTCACGGGCCGGCATTGTAAAGGCCAAAATCATCGAGGAACACCTATGCAGTGACATTTAGCCTGAACTTGAGAGAATCCAGGATAGAAAAGCGCACCACACCAGTCGTGACATCGGAATTATCCACAAGAGGACATGGAGAACCATCTGGGCTGATCCCCCCAATCACTGAGAATCTCGTTGCCCTCATAGAACGTAATATCCTTGCGACTTCATGGAGAACGTTCTCTTTCTCTTCCTCCGGCAGATCCAGCCACACGTCACTCAAGGTATCACCGTCAATGTATTCCATAGCTATGAATTCGGATCCGCAGGTGCAATTATAAGCATAGACAGCGGGAGTGGGGATGTTGAGATCAGGATGACGCTGGCAGTAGAGCATAGAACCAACGGCGGTGTAGGTCTGCCATCGGGAGACGGTACCTGGCTCGATTGGGAAGCGCAAAACAAAGCGAAATGGATGGCCAGAGTCACCAGTGTCCAAGTCAAGGATATGCACAAAGTTGTATCCGCCTTCGATGACACCTATCCCTTCAGCTTTGCGGATGAGTTTTGAAGACAGTATCCCGGTGGGACTCGACACGGAAGCGAAAAAATTCCTTGCTGATTCGGGGACGTTTGTAGATGTAGGAAAATCATTGTTCCGCAGGTGCGATCGAAGTTGAAGCTGGGAAATGTCGACCTCTGAGAGGTTAGAGGGATATGTAGCGCATGTTGGCTCCAGGCAAGGCGGTTTCATGGCACTTCGGGAACAAGTCTTAAGCGCGTTTGAGCGTGAATCGCCCCTAAATTTAGGCTCCGCTTGAATGCGCGCAGTCACGAGACCCGGTGAGAAATGGTTCGAGTGTATGTGCTAGAAAGATGACAAGTGGCAGAAATAGTAGATCATACATCTGCCACTGCATACTGGTACTATTGACATGGATCATGATGAGTCGCAGCTAGATCAGTCACGAATAATCTCAAAGAGCATCTAGGGGCCTGGAAAAGGCAGGTGTTCAAGCTTGAGGTGCTCAATCCCGCGCTGCAGCTGGTTCCGACTCTGAGGTTCCTTCCAGACATGCCAGGCTTCCGGGATGACTCGGATATCCGCATAGATTGAAGCCTGGGGCAGGTGACTTCGCTTTGATCATGATCTCACATCCCGGCTGGGCCATTACAGCCACTATTTCACCGGTTTTCCCATTGTCCACCTCCGGCAATCCCGCCTCCACTTGCCTACGTAGTTTCCATTGTCCACTCTCGGCATATCCCACCCCCAAATGCTTATAAGACCTGCCCCTCCCCCTTCTCATGCCATCACATCCTTCTTCTCAATGTCTTCCTCATTCTTGGGTTGGCAGTATCCCGTGGACGGTCCCGCCCCGCCGACGCCCGTCTTGGCCACCACTATGCCCACGGGCAACTACTTTACCAGTGGCGGCGTACCAACGCCACCGCCCACCCCACCTGGCAAACGTGCCTACCGGCCCATGACTCGACATCATGATGAATACGCACCCTGTCCGCCGACACCGCGCTTCGTCCCCTCCAGCCCAAAGGAATACCTGATCGAGGGACATGGCTCCTCGATCCCCGACCCAGGACTCCGGGAACATTTCCATCCGCGCGTGTCCGAAAACTTCGGCGCAAATAGCGGCCGGGGTGCTATCATGGGAAGGGACTCAAACCAGAAAACAAAGGTGTCAGTGCGACACACGACAGAGAGTAGAACTCAGCAACCCATGTGGGATGAATTATGCAGACCAGATCACAAGGACTCAAGATGATCATGGCGGGTCAAGGCACAAGTATGGGGACAGCCGAGTGCTGTCAATGACTTAATGCGAGACAACTGAACGTAATATGACATTAAAATTTTGACCATGTTATACCTGGGATTGTACATACATTATATCTTAAAATGTATTAATGTTGTGCCAAAGAACTTGCAGATGATAAAATGGTAGAAACGGCGAAAAGATGGACGAAAGGCCAAGGTTGGCGTGAGTGGGAAAGGGGCGTCCAATGGTCCATCTTCCATAGAGAATTGACCTGCTGGGACACACAATGGGTGGGGCCACCGAACTTGCAGTGCTAGCTATCATATAAACTATCATTTCGTGCTCAGTGGTTTGACATACTTACGATCCACCAGGCTCACTCTGAATCTGAGCCCGAGTCCGAGTCCAAACACGAGTCACTATCTAGGTGAAGCTTATCCCAGACGTATCTCTTCACCCGGTTCCACAGGGAGTTGTACCGTGTCGCCTCGCCATTGGCCCAGGAATAGAAACAAGCAGCCAGATCCTTGACATGCGGAAAATGTCGAACGAGAAAATCGCCCACAGAATCGGCATTGTCAATAGGAGAGTTGGGAAAGGCGAGCATCGAAATTATATTACGACCAACATCCACCATGTCCGTGTCCGCCATCAATGGAACCTGTCTCGCATCCACAGGCAATGCAAGTTCATCGAGACCTGGACAATGCCTCGGAAGAAACGATAGTCCTTTGAGGGTGACGTACTGGACTGATTGCCGAGGAGGTCCCGTAGAGTAGTCCCAGTTCAAACGAAAGGTCTCGAGTGAGGGCCAGTTACAAGCCAAAGAATCCAAGTCATCGTCGTTGATTGAGATCCAGTAACCAATATCAATATCCAGTTTACAAAGGTGATGAAGGCTGGTGAGAGGCTTAAGGGTGTCAAAGCGGATGACAGACCGGGGGAGGCTCTCCTCGTCCCCCGAGTCTGTGTCCTCCATATCCTGTGAGAAAGCCTTGAGAACAAGTGATTGGAGGGAGTGTGTGCGCTGGGGAGACAGCAGTGCTATAAAAAAGGTGGATATTGCATCGATGGAAGGTTTAGAACCGAGTTGCAGCGCCAAGGAACGGAATATTTGGTCTTGGGCTCGTAAGAGGGCTGTCATGAAAGAGAGATCGCATATGTCTAAGGACAATACCTGAACGTTGCGAAACGGGACAACATCAGGTGGGAGGTAGATTCGGGATAGATTCGATAGTTCGGGATGTAGCACCAGCGTCAGTTTTTTGAGCGTCGTAGACCTAGCGGTGTGAAGCAGGGCAACATCATCCACAGGAACAGAGACATCGAGGTATTCAGGGCAATTGTGGGAGGAAATGGACTGAGAAATGCAGGCGACTGTGAGTGGGGAAAACGGCCTGATTTTGCTAGTCCCGATCGAGACGGACTTTAAGTTCGGGGAAAGTAGATGGTAGTTGGCTAGGAATGACTGTGAAGCCACATGGTTCATATCATGCAGGTAAACATCTAAGGAAACGAGCGAGGGATTGAGCAACTTTTGGATGAAAAAGACAGGGGAGTGTGACTCCCCAAATCCGTCCATGTGCCAGGCGAGGCTCCTCAAATTTGGTATGAGCGGCGAAGAAGTTGAGTATATATGATTCAAAAAGAAAAGCGAAATATGGTCGGAAGTGCTGATGACAAGGTCCTTGATGCGATGCGAGTACCGGCGAATGATAGTCCATTCAGCTGTGGATGGTGGTATCTGCAACAAAATGAGTGATAATAAACTACGTTAGTGGCAACACGAGGCGTCAACTGAGACATACCTTGGCCCTTTCTTCATTCGCAACGGTCGCGAAACTTCGAATGAGAGGTGTCAATGATATCAACTTGCTCCAGAGACGGTCTAAAGCGGGTTCCGAGAATGCACGACATGTTTGAGCTAACGTAGATAGGACCGGGAGTGCCTCTGAGTTGACACTGTGCCAATAATCCGCCTCTGGTGGAACAAGACAGTCCAGAACACAGTAAAACAAATCAGGTTGAAATAACGGGTTGCGTGTTTGGGGCAAGTTCGGATTGGAAGCGCGAAAAAGGTGAGCGACATGCATGATTGTGTTTTGGAGAGGTCAGAAACCACTGTCACGGTCTCGAACTTGAAGTTCGTGACATACCCGGACCGCGCCCAAACCGTCATCCGAGTCCTGTTCAAACAGTTGAGTCAACTCGTACTACTACTGCAAAAAACGATTATCGAGCACTAATCGTGCTCTGATGCCTGCAAGTGTTCTAAATCCACTGTGCTGCAAATCCAAGTTACAAAATTGCATGGCATTGGTTGCGAAGCCTTGCTGTTGAAGGGCAATGACTCGGATCGAAGATGACTCAGATGATGCGGCGTGTGTACTCTCTAACGTCGCTCAAACTTGGACTTCGTCACTGGCATTCTTCAGGATTCCCATACTCTATAGTATAGAGGTTTACTTGGTCTCATTGTCGGGCCACTGACAACTGCCCAAGACTACCAGTACTAGGTAATGCCTACTTGGTTTTCATACTCACCCGATGCCTAGTAATTGAACGTGCGTCATCAATGAATGTTCACGCTCCCTTTACCAGTTGCATAGGAACGGCTTTGAAGTCTTGGATACCGCCAGTTTCTTCCAAGGCTTGCTCTTGCGATTCGCGAGTATCAGCGGCTGAGAAGGCCACTGCGAAAAGCCATCACACCTTCCACGGACGCAGGCTAGAACCGATCTGTAACAATATGTGCGGTTGTCTCGATCCCATGGCGCGATCGATTTGGTGACCAGGTTTAGGTTGCCAGCGCAAACATGACAAGGTTCAAGGGCTCTCTTTCTCGGATGATGGATGCAAATTGCCCTTTTTAAATTTGACCACTTGTCCTCATTTTCAGTTAGGCTGTCCGAGGACATCACAGCCCACCCACCAAATGTCTGGTGGTTGTTTTACACACTAAGCGTTTGATCCAACAAGACTCGGACCATGTCATCGCATGCATCAGATCATCAGGTGCTGACGGCACACGCGAACGTACCACTTGACCAAATATCACCCACAACGCCACTGAAAAAGGCCTAGTCTTGGCGTAGACCAAGTGATATTCAAATCGGTACAGAGGAAATTCCACAGGATGTAACGTACCATCATCCAATGGCTCCCGTGACGTTTCTGAAAAAGTCCTAGTTCTGGCGTGTCCCACCAAACTTGAACCTCACAAACCATTTTAAATCTGGGAGAATCGAACACGACGTGATGGCCCCAACTTGAAATCATGTGGGTCCGAGCCATTGAATTCCACTTGGAGCATTCTATCTTGGAAGCCCCACCGGGGGCGCATCGCCCAAAATTAGACCCTTTTCGATATCAGAAAATGGCGTTTGCGCAGCAAGATCCGGGTTCCAGCACGGCACGCTTGCTCGATGCAGGACATGAGTGCCATCTACGCCTCATTCAAATCAGTACGCATCATTGTGTTAGCGATTGTTTCGTAAAGTATTGAATACCGCCCGGGCGCGAGAACACACAACACACCTTTGCGGCCAGAACCGAAAAAGTGCACCTCTGCGTTGGCAAGTATGAATGCGACCTAACAGGAGGGGACGTGATGAAGGGAAGAACGCACTGACCCGCTACTACCATATGTTGGGAATGACTTGCCCGTAAGGCACGAGGGGCCGACTCCTGGGTCAATGCGTCCACGCAAGACGAAAAATTCACTGGCCAGAGCATGTAATCTTGCGTTCGTATACCCCGGATCCATTCCATTGTGTGCTAAGAACCTACTGTAACAGATGGCAGGATAGCAAATAATAATAATACGAACAGAGAAGAAAGGATGAGTGGGCAAGGAGCGTCTAAAGGGTCCATCGTCCACGGACCAAATGGCAGGAGAACAAGAAGAGGGAGCGTGCAAGGCCCAGCGTTCAAGACCAGTGATAGAAAAAAGCGAACAAATAATATAGACCAGAAAAAACAGAGAAGATAACAAGAGAACGAGTGTAGAGACAACCGATGGTTAATAGATTAGAAGTGTGTTGGTATACGGTTTTGCTTGCGAAAACAATACATAAAATTTGAGAAACGATACCTTTTCGTCCAACGTCTCCTTCCTCCCCCATGAGGCAGTGGATAAAAAGAACGATGAAAAGTGGGAGAGAGTGACATGTACAAGACATTGTCCCCAAAAAAATTAATGCCCAAGAAATAATGCAAAGAGTCATACTTTACTCCGCCTTGAACCGACCGCCGCCACCACCACCCCGCATGATGGCTTTCATGAATGCAAAAAAGCGGTCTGCGTACTCGTGCGGCGGTACCGGACTAATTTTATGCTATAAAAACGTTGGACGAGTCCACCGCAAAGAAATCTGATATGACTACTTACACGATCGGCCTTGAGCCCCTTCCAAACATGTTCCAACTGCTTGACAGTCGAGTAAGGTGTCAAAATATCAATGATACCCAGATAATACAGCGTGTCCGTAGGGTGATTTGCCTCGTTGGTCGCTTGCAAACCACCCTCGTCCTGGTAAAAAATAAATTGCTGCCGGTCACCCGTGTCTTCTTCCGGCAAATCGAGCGTATCTGAGCCGAGGCGCTTCGGATCCGATTCGCGCATTGCGAGCTTCATTGCCATGGCCTCGGGTGACCGGGCCCCCTTGTGTTGTGTGTTCTTCCGACGAATAGCAGGCACAGACGGCTATGTGGCGATGCCATTTTCAGCATGGCCATTCTCGGGCCAGACCGGTTCGGATCACATACCGAAAACACCTTGAGGGTATTGCTGCGGACCTTGTCTCTGTTGCCACGCCGGACGTGATGTATGCCGACGAGCAGACTGTAATCCATCACGTAGATTGACTTGAGGAATTCGGCATCGCGACGAAGCTGCTCGGTTAAGAGGGCGCGCTTTTCGGGTCCGAACTCGAGCATCTTGCCGCGGTTGATCCAGTTGAGGTCTTTGAGCACGGCACGAGGATTCTGGGTCGCTTTTTCCTCCGAGTATTCTCTCCCGACGGTGCTGCCTTTGAGGTCGTACGTCTCATGAATGTCCTTGTGTGGCGGGAAGAGATTATTCATGATAACAAAGTGAATCTTGCGACCTCTGGGGAGCTTGACACGATGCAGGCCATAAAAGCGGGAGAGCAGAGTGTGAGGATTGTTCTTGACGTGCACATAGTACTCCTTGAGTATGGACAAGAGAAACTTGTGCTCTGAATGACGGATGGTCTTGATAATGAAGCGATAGTCGCGGGAAAAATAAAAGAAGGAGCCCGACTTGCCGGGAGAGCCGAGTTCTGAGAGGATGTACTTGGCGGTGAGGGAGAGGAGGTAATCGGCGGGGTCGAGTTGGAAATAGTCTTCGCGCAGCTCGCGAAACACCCACGGTGCGTAATCTTTAAACTTGAAATCGTACTTGGCAGAGGGCGTTAGTTCGTTTCCGACACTAACGAGAGCGTAAGCGAATGCAGGCGAGGGAATAGAAGGACGGGTACATGTCAAAGGAATACTTGTGTCGTGCCCTGAAATCGTCGTCAGTAAGAGGTCGTTTAATTTTTGCTTGGCACCGCGAGACCTAGCCAAATGGGAATGAGCAGCGTTGGTATAAAAGAAAGAGGACGCACAGCAATGCGAATCCCCGTAAGCATGTTGTACATGAGGACATAGTTGACGTGGTCTTCGCCAATCAAGTTTCCGACGAGGACCCTATTGTCGTCTTCCTTGCCCAACGAGCCTCTTCGTCTCGAGGTGGTGCGGGTCAATGCTTGCTCCGCATCCTTTTGTGCCTTGGCTCTCTTTCGCTCTCTCCTAATCTGCTCTGCTTGCAGCTGGATGTCATTCTCGATGTCCGTCTCAATGTCGTAGGCATAGCCCGCCTGTGGTGCGGACCTCACGGGACGAATGTGACCACCCGTCGTGTTTCGTCGGGCAGGGCGGTGCGAGCCGGGTGGGTGGAGGTAGCCATCCTGGGACTGGGACAGAGACGGGGCGTGGCCGCGCATATACCGCGACGACGGCGCCGAGGTCGACATGGTCGCCTCCTGTACGAGGACGACCTCGGATGTGCCGTCGGACATGGCGAGCGAGCGGGTGATGCGGGTCGGCGACCCGGTGAGCCTCATGTCGGTCGATGCGCGGTGGAGAAGCTCCTTGTTGAACGCGGAGGGCGGTGGTCTGTCGTTGAATGCGAGTCGGGGCACGTCCTTGACGCTGGCGGGCGGCGATGGCGGCGGGGGACCGACGACGGGCGCGGTGTGGACGACATGCATGACGGTCGACTTTGAATCCCGACCCGGCCAGAAAAACAACTGGCTCAAATTGTGGCTGTGCTATCCCAAATAGAACGGAATACCGTACACGACTGGCGCAGACCCCGTCAAGTACCGCAACTTGCACCTCTCCCGGGACCGTGCGACAGCCCGCACAACCGTAGAACCCGCCTCCAGCTCGTCAAACACACCCTGCGTGAACTTGTCAATGTCCCGGTCAGTCACATCCCATAGGTTCGCGACCAGCGTTGGACTAGATAGATGTCAGCTACAGTTGGAACCAATATGCGTGCACGCACCAGCCAGCGACCATGTAGTTGTACGGTGTGCCCACCCGATCGTACTCGCCCATCTCGCGTAGTGCTCCTGACGAACACCCCCACAGCATTGTTGCTGCACAACGGGACAGGTGCCGAATCTTGTGTGATCGCACATACTGCTCACCGCCCCCGTGCCCAAAATAACTGTCAAGAGGTCAGTCCAGTCCCGCACATCACCGAGCACGTACATCACCAGGTCCTTGCGCGACAACGCATTCAGCATCTCCTGCTCACTTGGTGCACGGCCAACGATCCCCTCCCACCCCTTCCCCCTGAGCCACGGTCCAAACCGTTCCTCTGTCCCCTTGAGATCCCCGCTTGGGTTCAGCACGTAATACGCCTTCCTCTTATCCACCCGCACCCGATCCACGCACCCATCGCCGCTTCCCATCGCCACTAACCGCATCCTATCCACCAGAAACTCCATACTCGGTATCCGGCTCACGCTCTGCTCCCGCAGCACCGGCACGCTCTCCCAGGGTATCCCCTGCAAACTCCGATCCACAATCAAGAACGTATGGCTGTCTTCGACTGCCATCACGTTCGCCTTCTTCCGCACCCCTGCGTGTTCCTCGAGTACCGCCCGCAGATCCACCGTCACTTGATCCATGTCGACCTCCGATATCGCAATTGCCACCCCGTGCAATTGATACAGATCGAGCATGAAGTACGCCAGATCTTCCAATTCTTCATCACGGCACTTCGGCGATAGACTCGAAAAACAGCCAACCAGTGCATCGTCCAGTCGAACCTTGAGCTTCTTCTTCTCCCCCGGTGGAAGACTCCGCTTAATCACCCTCTCGAGCCGCGTTCTCAAGTCCCCAATCACCTCGCTTGGCACCCTCGTCGGCGGACTCAAAATAGTCTGTCGCGAAATTTTAGTTCCGTTCATACCGACCGACCGGGAAAGAACCCACCTTGAACGCTCCTAACCAACAGAATTCGATATTCTCCAATAGGGTCTGCAACCGCTTATCCAGCGCAGCTCGCTCTGCCCACCACCCTGCCCTCGCCTCCAGATCGTCACTTCGAACGTGCGCCGCCCGCCGCGTCCCCTCGTCACTCAATCGCACAATCTCACGCATCTCGTGCAATGCGTCCTCGAGCCCTAGCCGCTCCTCTTCCTCCTCCGTATCCCGTCGCCCACGCAGTGGCACACAAAAGAGGAGCGGCTGTGACGACGCCGTGTGCAATCGACTGATGAACATACTCGATTTATCCGGCGTCAGCGTGAGATGGATCACTGTCCAGTTATCTGGCAGCTTGGTCATCGTCTCCACCAACGATGCCGGTGAGAAGACTAGCGACGTATACTTGTTCTCCAGTGCCGACCAGTATGCGCGCTGTCTGTCGCTTTCGTCGCCGTCGACCGTGGTGCGTGGGACAGGCGACCCGTCGGTCGTCATGAGCGGCCATTGTAAATCATCCACGGGCACGTCGCCGTACTTGTAGGGAATCGCTTCCAGCATTTCTCGATGAAGCGTGATCGCAGAGGAGGCGTCTACACCAAGTTAGACCGTGCCAGAACATGTAGTAAAACACACACCCAACAGACGTGCCACGAGGAGCGGTGCATCCCCACTTGCTTTTCCCAGCGACGACTGCAACGCTCTAATTATGGCCAGCGACACAGACGCCTCGCGAACATGAGGCACCGTACCTCTTCTCGACATCAACGCCAGATCGGCCCAAAACAGCCTTTCAGCGTCGTTGAGCGCGCTCAGGATGTCCTGCATGGCGGGCACAAGTGCGCGCTTGTCGCACGACATACCCATTGGCAGTGCGATCGCTGACCAGACGTCAGCGGACAATAGAATAAGCAAGGACCAGGCGCACTGGACTCGGTCAACGAGCTCAAAAACATGTCGGAGCGGAATTGCTCGTACACGCTGTGCAGCGTCAGCTTGCCCATGATCGCATGCTCCTCTCCCTGTAACCAAATAAACGCAGTCTCCCATCCTTGACTAGACTACGCACCTTGATTTCCGCAGACGGTGGCAAGGCCATCAACCGGTCGACCGAGTCCTTCAAGACGTTACCCCCGTCGTCTCTCAATAACCAAACTACCACAAATCAGTCCCCTCCTGGAAAGAGAACGCGCGACTCACTCTGTCGGCGAAGAATGGCAGACAGGAGCTTGGGCACGACCATCCCCTGTCCACCCTGTACCATCATCCCCATCGGGTCCAAGCTCGACTTGCGTCGCCTACCCGCACTTCAGGAAAGCGACGTCACATCAACAGATCACGCACCCGCCGTCAAACGACACGATCCGCTGCTCCAACTCATCCAACATCTTGCATGCCCGTTCATAATGCTCCCCCGGATCCCCTTCCCCCTCCTCATACCCGTGCTCACGCCCCTCTCTATATCCCTCCTCACGTACCCCGTAATCGCCCCTCAACCTCTCCCCATCCGCCGCATCAATTCCCAGTACACCCACCACCATCCCCCCCGCCCTCTCCACTGCCTCCCTCCCTTCCCCTAAATGACCCATCCCCATCCCGAGCAACACCTCCCCGCGCAGGAGACACGCGCGTGCAACGACGGCGGGTGCACGTGTACTTTCTGCAAGATCGAGCGCTTGGTGGATGAAGAAGAGGGATTCGCGCGGGGAGCCGCGGGTGTGGTAGGTGTGTGCGAGGGAGAAGAGGGTGGATGTCAGGTGGGTGAGGAGGCGCCAGGCAAGGGCGGAGGTTGGGGTTGATGTCGAAGGCTTTGAGCGAGGGGTTGATAGTGGTGGTAGGTCTGGGTTTGCGTTGGCATTTGCAGGCACCTCGAATGGGTTCGCGTCGTCGTCTGGTGGTTGCGGCGCAGTGCTGATCGATGTGGGCGGGGAGAGCCGCGACAACGCGTCGATGGCACGATTCCACAATCGCAAGGACTGCAACATACTGCACAGCGCGCCCACGACATTGTCCTAGAGCGAGACGTGTCAGAACCTGGACCCCCGACAACCATCCGCGCAAGACTCACCTTGGCATACTGCACGGCCGCAAACACCCGGCACGCCAGCGCCGCCCGCTCCAACCTCTCCACCCTCGCTCGTATCCTCCTCGCCGTCGGCATCGTCTTATCCTCTTCAATCGTAGCCTCGAGGCTCTGCGCATCACGGTACGCACTCGCACTACCCCGTCCTGATCAGGTTCGCATTTCCGTCGCATACGTATGGGGACGTACCTCGCCGCAACGTTTCCGCCCAGAGCAAACACCTCTGCACGTCCGAGAAGGTATAATAGCCGTACCTCGTCAGGAACATCCCCCATCTTGAGCACATTGGCACACTTGTTGAACAAGGCGCTCGCGCGTTTTGATTTGCCCAGTGTCATGTATTCGTGTGCAAGGTCGACGCAGATGACCGAGTACGCTGCGGAGCGTGGTCAGCGTGGTGGTGTAGGGAAGGAATGGGGCTCACCTTCGGCCGAGTTGGAGAAATGGTGCTCACAGATGCGTTTGAGGACCTCGAGGAGTTTAACTTTGAGGACGATGAGACCCAGCAATCCGAGCAGGTGGACGTTCATTTCTAGCGCACGTTAGATCGACGCGTTCTCATGAAGTATCCATTACCTACGGATCAATCCCAGAATGGACTGGAGATCGAAGATGGTCGCGGCCTTGGCTGCAACGGTATTACAAGGCGTCGGCTCGCCCGTGTTCAAAGAGACCGCGCCGAGCGCTGTCAAACAACCATCAGTCATCACCTCCAAAACGTTTCGAGAGTCCCTCACCTTTGCGAGGTTGCGATTTGGACGCGTCCGCCGCTGGTTTCTTATTCTTGGTGCCCATCCAACCCTTTTTCGCCGCCGCGTTTGCATTGTTTCGCGCAGCGTTAACCACTAGTTTTCCCCTCGGACTTGGGCTTGGCTGCAGACCCTTGCTTTCAACCCCCGAGCCCGGAAACAGCCCCCAGAGAACATCATACGCCGCCTCAACATGCTTCGCGACCGCGTGCATCATCTCCACCCCTGGAGGAGACTGACGGTATGCGTGCAGCGCAAGCCACATGTGTGCGCTCGTCGTTAGCTGAGGCACCAAACTTGCCAGGGTCTCTGATTCGGGCGTCTAGCACAGCAATGCAGTAGTCCAAACACCACGAGATCGGACAGGACCCACCTCTTTGGACAACAACGCGAGCGCCTCGGTTCCCATCTGGTCCACATCCACGGACGAGGTCGACACGTCCACACCGTCGCGCCAAGACACCCCGAGTGCTGTGATCAATACCCTCGCACGTTGTATCGGAGCCCAACTTGCATCATACATCTCCAGTAAATCCTGTAGGATATATTCCATCGCCTCACGTGCGCCATCCTTGTGTCCAATACTCTCGAGTGTCGCAAGTTGAAGCGTCAGAATCGCACCTGCGATCTCTGCCCTCGCGCGGCCTTCTGGGGGAAACGTGGAAATCGAGTCTCGTGGTGTTGATTCGGTGTCGGGATCCGTATCGGAGTGCCCGAGACTTCGGAGCGATATTTGTGCAGGTGGAAGGAAGAGCTCGCATGTCGCCGCATACGTCAGTCTCTCCACGATCGACGAGAGTTGCTTGAGCGCCAGCGACGCACCCGACCCAAATGAGTCGGCCGACACCAACGTCTCCCGATAATGCACGTATGGAAACGTCCACACGCTCTCGACAAAGCATTCATACGCAAGCTAGCCGGCAGTGGGGTGAGCCCCCAAAATACAGGAGCAGAATCAACCACACTGCACCTTTCGGTCTCCAATCTTGGAGTGGCATACCCCGAGAAGCTCATACCGCCGAAACAGTTGCTCTTCCAGTTGCTGACGTCCCTCTTTCCCGCGCTCGCTCTGGTCCACATCTTGTCCGACTTGGTACATGCCTAACACCCGCCTCCCGAGGACACATCCCTCCTTGAGGAACCGAACGGCACCGCCTAGTCGATTTGCTGTATACAATGTCCCACCGAGGTTGTGCAGCGCGCCGGAAATGCATCGGAAGAGCGTCGCTGCGTCGTCGTTGGTGATCGCCCCTGTCATGGACGCGTTGACGGCGGCAGTGGCATGCTCGAGGTGACTCAGCGCAGGTGTGTAGCTATCGACGTTGGCAGGATCGAGTCGGGAGCGTGCAAGAGCGAACAGGACGTCAACGAGGGATGTCAATGTGCTTCTCACTTCAGCACGCTGCCGGACCTGAGGAGAGGGGTATCGACATGCCGATGCAGCAGAGAATGCGGAGATCTTACATGTGCAAGACTTCCTTCGAGGGCGGTGGTAATAGCTTCCAGCAGGGACGTTGTGGCCTGTCGCGTGTCCTGGTTCTGAACTTGTGGTGCATCTAGAACGCGGAGTCCAGCCCGTCGTAATCGTTCCAACGCACGCTCCAATTTTCCACGTGCTCGTTCCAGCTCTGGGTCCGTCAATGTGTGGGAGGTGGCGTCGGGTACGGACGTGGTCGAGTTCGGGGAGATCAAAGAATCGATATTGGAAATGAGCTTACAGTAACGACGGACTGCTCCTGTTGCTTCGTTTACATGTCTCGCGAGTTCTGGACCTAGTAGGAAATGAATTATCACCTCTGGAAGAATTGACCAACGCTTTACCCTCCGTGTCGAGACCCGCCGTCGCTTTGACAAATATCCCACAGCATTGCGCGCACCCGACCAACACATCATCTTTAGTACTTGTTGACTCTGAGAGTTTAAGTCCCCCCATACGGTTCGCAAGACTGTCGACAGAGAACGAGGTCGACAAAGGAGCCGAACATAGGGCATCAAGATTAGTCCGAGAAGATGAAGATGAGCTAGGGATCCCCATCAACGCCGATATATGGTCCAGCGTAGATATATCACCCTGTACACCACAATGGTTAGCCAACCTAAACAGAACGACAGGACACGACTCACCTTTTTCGCAAAATTCATCCATGCTTCGCACATCTGGACGAAAGATCGACCCTCCAAGAATGAGCGGTCACAAAGGGCCTGCGCAAGCTCGACGGCCTCAGACAAACGACGGGAAACGGATGCTGCGAAAACTGGTTCTTTTTCTTCTTCGCCACGTTCGGACGTGAACGTCCGAGCATAGGAAAGACAAGCTTTGTGTACTTGATCCCAGAATGTGGCGGATTTGATGGTGCCAGGTGAGGTATACAGCAGACACGAGAGAGCGTTTATGCGAAGGTAGAATATGGATTTGGGATCCGCGTTCGATGAGAGTGCCGTGCATACCTTGTTGACAAAAGTATACGCTTTCGTGAGCAGTGCATCCCACGTCTTCTCTGGAACATTGCCGCGTTTAGCTGCGATACCCAACAGACGTGGGTACATGGCACCAAGGACTTGAATCGCTTCGCCGTACTAGAAACAAAAAAGTCATTATGACTGCCCACAGTCAAAGACAATACACATACCAACTCGAGCGTGATCAACTTGCCAGTCATACTGCAAGCCGCGCGTTCCACATCCAAATCATTGGGAGTAATCACTCTGAGCCTCTCTAGAGCTTTCTTCGCAGTTCTCGTTGCTTCAACAACCTTACTCCCAGATTTGGTCGTGTCAGATAGCGTCTGTAACGAGGCGTTCACGCTCCGCATGCAGGTGGTTCTTTCGTCCTCGGTTGTGAGCGGTGATGCGCCTGCTTTGGATGGCGGTTTCGTCGAACGCGAGTCATGCGTAGAAACGGGTTTCTTGGGTAGATTATCCGCCTTTGTTCGGGTCGTTCTTCGCGTCACGTTAGTGGTCTTTGTGGGTAGCATGGAGGTCTAGGAAAAGCTAGGCGGGACTCCGACGGACACGGTTTGACCACAACGCGTCGGATCACGTGCTGAAAGTATGCGTGTGTGGCAGTGCAATCCCACCACCGTCAACATTTCAATGCGACAACTTCAACTTTGTGCAGTATCCGTTCATGGTTCATTGATCCGACTCGGACGTCCGCGTCGTCGCGTGGTCATTTCGAAACTCGTCGGGATGGCGTATCCATGGAATATCCAAGTGGAGCTTTTGACAACTGAACGTCAACTTGAACTGGGTTGCGATTGATGATGGCCTGAAGGCGAGAATGCCCGCCGTGCCAGTGCTGAGAAAGGACCGGCATTGCGCAGGGTCTGGATCAACTGAGGCGAGCGGCAGTGCAAGTTGGCAGGGATGGCGTGTAGGGACGATGCAGGAACGAAAGATCAGACAAGGTATGGTTCTGTATCCATGTCTTGGCACCTTCAACCGTCTCTATGCAGACAACTTCGCAGTAATCCTGGCACCACTGGCATCGACATTCAACTGTCTCAAGTAATGTTACATCCGGTACGCAACCATTCATTTTGCTTCCCCTTCACACTTTCATCTGTCACGTGGATATATTCACTCGCATCTATATTCAAGTTTGTAGTGAGCGCTATTGGTCGAAGCTGTTAACGAACATGGACAATAGTACAGTATTGCCTTTTTACATTTCCCGTATTTCTTGGCAGGTACATCCGCCTTATCAAAGTTTTACAAGATAATGATCAATTACAGTACCTTAATGCAGGATGTGCTCGATTATGCCATTGCGGTCATAGGATGGTTTACGGTATCTCACCTCTGTGCCGGTGTTGGTTTAAAACTACGCTGGCAGCCCTTCTAGCCGACGTTTGCGACACATCATTTTCTCATTCGCTACACGTCCCATCCACCATATTTTCTAACCCATGTCGTCCGCTCTGCAGTCTGCTGTCGCATCCATCTGGATGAACAACTGTGTGGCGCGTACGCCCGTTAAAAATAGTGGTTTCCATTCATTGGTCTTACTGTGCACTGTAGTTGCAATCATTACCGCCGTCGGGTATGACTACAGTGAGTACTACATACCTGTATATGTTCCTGTTGAACGAGCCTCGATGTCGTCAGTCCTCACGCTCTCGCACGAAGTATGCCTCACTTTTCACACGGTGTGCGACATCTCACCGGTTCGCAATCTCCATGACAGATAGAATATATTTGGGTCAGTACTGAGCATTCGCCACCCAAGGCTCTGGCTTCCCATGTTCTGATATCGCTGAAGAATAAGCCCAGGACCCAGATCTCCTTCTTATTCGTTCTTGTATGACTCCGTCTACATAATGTCATACTGCTTAGTAGGGTTAATCATCTTAACTTGCAGGTTCGCTATTTTGGACTGTGCACAGCCATGTATGTCCACTCCCTGCGCAACAAATGACAGCTAATTTCTCTAGATTTGACGCCATACGTGTGTGCATAGCTTTTAATTCCAACCTTGTTTAGCTCTGACCTGCGTGGTCAAAGTTGGAACTTCTTTCTTGCCTGGCCCTACCAAGGTGGTTCCTCGCGTGTCCGAAATTTTTATTTTCTAACTACCTTTAGACGTGTGTGCTCATTTTCGATTATACTGATCAGTGTCATTTCCGAGAAATTAATTTTATCTGATAGTTGTGAGTACATTTGTTCGACCACTCCAGTGTTTGATATGCTCAAGCACCCGGCCCGGCCCTTGAAGGCCGAATTATCTATTATCTTTCAGATTGGACGTTCCTTCTTTTTTTGGCTGCTGCAGATTGTAAGAATTCATTTTGCCTGGGTTGAGATCCATCTCACCGTGGATGGCAGTGGTAATGATACTACGCGTGTGGGCTCTATATAATCGATCCAAGCTTGTCTTCGGAACTCTTCTCACGCTATATGCCATCGAAATCATCTCAAATCTTCTTTCGTATGCTTTGATGTCTGGCGTTTACTCGGGTATGTAAAATGTGTCTTCATTTCATCCACTTGAAGCAAGACATGTGCTGTGCCCTCATCTTGTAGTATCCGCTGTTCAAATACTCAATTGGTCGCTGTGTATCTCGCAAAACTTCTCTCCTACTTGGTCTGAGATCATTGACGTCACTCAGATCACTTCCGGCACGGTCATGTGTCTGCTCGTCGTTATCAAGTTCATGGGGGAGGTAATTCAAATGTACAAACAGAAAACAGGATTCCGCATGAACCGTTACATGAAGCTTCTTGTAAGGGAAGGCATTGTCTACTTTATTGTGTATGTTCACGCCCCAGCGTCCTTCATTCCGCCTCCGTTTCCGTTCACTATGCTAATAACGGGCCTAAGCATTTTCCTCCTGTCGCTCCTCAGCATACTGAACAATGTGGGATTGATCCAGCTAGATGGCTGGTGGTCATTATTGGGGATGCAAGAAAACATACTTCCATTCACGCTTGTCCCCCGATTTATCTTGAACTTGCGCGCCCTCTACGCAAATGATCTTCAAGGTAGATGTGGAGGCGACATCGACTCCGCATTTGGTTTTTCATCGGGGCCTGTTCACAGCACTATTGGCAGTACAATCGTGTTTGCGGGCGAGGGGCGGAATGAAGAGGTACAGGAAGAGGCGCACAGAGTGGAGCAGGGAGGGGAAATACAGCTGGTCGAGAGGTCTCCCGGGGAAGATCACCATGCAGGTCTTGGACGTATACGATGAATATTATCGCCTCAGCTCGTCAGGCCTCATTTTTGAAATTGTATCAAATACTGTTTATTTCATGTTGAATTCACTGCTCAGCGTTAAGGGGTAAGTGTGCAGGGACCCGAGACTAATGGTAGCCTCGTCAAAGTTACGGAGGCACTACTCATACTCAGCGAATTTGAAACAGCCTGGGTGCCTCGAGTTTTCATGAACTTCGCTCAGCATTCAACTCTACAATAGTCATTCCGGTCACCTCCACACAATTCGATTCACTCAAGAGCAATCTGGAGCTGAAAATGACGTCGCCCAGGAGCTGGTCGTTGCTCCACGTTTTCAAACCACACGCTGTAGCCTGTGGGATATCATTGTTGGCCTTCAGCCGAGTGCGTTACGTTGTCTGAGGGGGCAATTAGCCATGACGATCAATTGTTTTTCGTACCGCTGATCAAAGGACAAGCTACTACACGTGATACAGTAGTACAGTGCGTCAACAAGCTGACGCACAATTTATCACACACTACTAGGACCCGCATGGCGGTCTTCCCCAGGACTCCGAGTCCTCTCGACCAGGTGCATTTCATTCACTTGCTCTGAGTCCTCTTTCCGCGTCTCTGTCCGCACCTCCGGGTTTTGTTCAGCGTCCGTAAACACGACTGCACTTCCAACAATATGATGGCTAGACCCCGATGACAAACCGAATGCAGAGTCGATGTTGCTTCCGCGTCTACCTTGAAGATCGCGCGCATAGAGGGCGCGCAAGTTCAGGATGAATCGGGTGGTGAGTGTGACTTGAGGTATATTTGTTAGAATGTACAACAGCTGTGACCATCCTTCAGATTGAATTAATGATACACTGTACAGAATGTCCAAGAACGACATGAGGAAAATGCTGAAGCTCGTGATCAGCATACTAGTTGGTGATGGAAGGAAGGACTACACATACACAAGAAAGTAGACGATGCCTTCCCTTACAAGAAGCTTCATGTAAGGATTCAGGTGAAACCACATTCTCTCTTTGGACATTTGAAGTGCTTCTGTGAAAATTTTCATAACGATAAGCAGACACATCACCATGCCAAGAGCAATCTGAATAGCGCTCTCGATCTGAGTCCAGATGAGGGCACTGAGCTGCACCGTGCAAAACGAGAAACTGGATACTTGAGTGATGGCGACTATACGATGGGAGAATGGCCAATGTCTTCTTACAAGTGGACGAAATAATGACATATTTCACATACCAGAGCCTGAAGTATAGTGGATGCTGATCAAAATATACACAACTACGTTTAGGATGGTTTCGATGATGTATAGGGTGACAAGGATTCCAAAGACGAGCTCAGATTGATTATACATTGCCCACACACGGAGGACCATTGCCACTGCCTCCACCTGTGAGGTGGATCTCAACTGAGTGAAATGAATTCTTACATTCCGCAGAAGTCAGAAAAAATAAGCAAAGCCCATTGTTGAAAGATGCCAAGGATTTCGCCTGTGAACCGTCCTTGAGCATATGGATATCACAAAAGCTGAATAAATAGACTCACAACTATCAAAGATGGCCAACGGTTTAGAAAGACAGCTGACCAGAACAAGAGGAAGGCATGTACATACGTCTAATGGTAGTTAGATAAGAATATTTTATCAGAGATATAAGGAATCACTTTTACAGGACCAGGTGCGAAAGAAGTTCCCACTGGTATCATGCTGGGTCAGCTCAACGAAGTAGAATCAAAGGGTTTGAATGCACATATGGCGTTGAGTCTAGTGAATGATCAGATAACGATTTCTGCAGGGAGAACAGGCGTGCATTACCGCACACAAATCAAAATAGCGAACCTAGAAGTTAAGATGATCAACCTTGCTGGTATGCTATCATGCAGATAGTTGAGGTCATACAAGAATGAATAATGAAGAGACCCGAGTCCAAGGACTATTCTGCAGTCATCTTAGCATGTACGAAGCCTGATGAAGAATTCCCAGTACTGACCCAGATATACTCTATCTGCGGAAATTGTGAACCGATGAGATGTATATGCAGCATGCGCAGATCTGAGGCGTACTTCGTCCGAGAATGTAAGCACTGATAATATTGTCAATAGGTCTGCCCAATGGGAATATATAGACATGCATTACTTACCGTAGTCATACCCGACAGCAGTAAGCATCGCCACTAGGACACATAGTAAGATTGATGAGTGGGAGGCGCCATTGACAGAAAGCATACGTGACACATAGTCAGTTATTTCAGTGGATACGACGGCAGATTGCACGGCAGAAGACATGATCCCGAGTAGAGACTGTGGTGAATGAAGCGACAAATGAGATGATAATGTTGGATGAACCGAGGCTAGAAGAACCTGATCATATAAACTAACACCGGTGGAGGAGTGACATACCGTAGGCCACCCAACTACCACAGCATAGTGATAACTTACTGGTTGCTGTTCATTTCCAGGCTTCTTACAACATCGAAGCGTGCGATGGTAAGTGATTTGGCCGCCAACGTGTGTTTGATTCCCTGTGGAAGGTCAAAGTAATATGAAGCAGGCAGTACTACTGCGACTTACATCACCTTTGTTTGCACCTAGTCGCATTGCGACCTCAACGGACACATGTAACATACTTTGCATCTCCGGACAAGAAGTTGCCAGTGGCGGCACGTGCACAGGCCGAAATACAAAGGTAGACATTTTGGACAAAGTCGTGGCAAGTTGTTAATCATCGTCATCGTGACCAATTTCGTCAGGGAAAAGAATGAGTGGTGGTATTATGAATGTACTGTGGCAGACTGCGTTTGTACCTACAGACCGGGACACTTCAAGTTTCCACCGCTGCCGCGGCATCGGGGGGGGGTATAGAGTCTGAGTGAGAAGCATAGTCTCGAGCATTGACACAGAGTGAAGCCTGTGTGCGAGGAGGGGACGCTCGGGGTATCGAATCGTCGTACTTGCTGTCGGGCACCCATCTCCTAGGATTAGGGTCGGCCCAGGGTGCGTAGGGAACAGTACCTGTACAGTACAAGCAGAGGACGAGAAGGCCTTGAGATGCGATCGGCAGTGTGAGAAACTAAATGTTGTTAGTACATGGAAATTGGAACGCTGCTGCTCTGCGGTAATAAGAAGTGGAGAACGGGCTCTTAAGTTCGTGGGTCTAGCACCGCCACTTCGGCGAAAGGCGGCGCTTCAAGGGACGTTCTGATCAACGGATTCATGTTTTCCACAACTCAACTTGCAAAGTGTTAGACACTACTACGTGGCATTTACAAAAGGTCACTGTTAGGTTCCCCCACATAAGCCTCCGAACCCGTGCACGCATCCGTCCCGACATTCCAGGGATCGTTGCCTGGCTCGCACTTGGAGTTGTCCCCAATATACGAACCAGAGCAAACAGAGGGTGAACTGGCCGTTAAAGTGAAGTCCTTTGAAACGAGTTTAACATCTGCGGGTCGCGACCACTTGTGTAAAGACTCACCAAGCCAGAACTTGTGAACGCGCACGCAGTGAACGTTCCTGGATATTCGACCGACGGGTAATAGCACGTGATGGTATCACCAGAGCAGGTCCAGTAATTGAGGCATGCATTGCCTGCGCCGTTTGGGAGAGGGTCGTAGATGCAATTCGGGCATGCCAAGCACGTTGCACTCGCGGGGGTGGAAAGTTCAAACAAGTTCAACAGGACAAGACCAACCTTGACGACGGATCGGAACATTGCTACGATTTTTATGACGAACTCGTTATCGTGGACGATTGGTATGCATCAAAAGAAACTCACTGTTTTGTCACTAACCTTTCTTAGCAGCAGACTTCGTTAAATGGCATTGGCAAACCGCACCCGTTTACTGTGATTTATTTAGATTCACCTCAGGCTCATTCTCACGTCCTCCGTCTCATCCCAGAAAAACGAATCAAGTCCCACGGACCAAGGAAAGCGTGGTAATCCCTCCATGCACTTCGTGAGTTTTGCCTGCTGACTCAGACAGCAAGTTACTACTAGGGCAACATCTCCACTTTGAGAGGGAAAACAATTCAAGGTTTTAAGCTTTCCCCTTGAAACAATTTTTGTGGAGCCTGAGTGCCGTACCTCTCAAATCGCTTCCGGACCGTTCATCCTGAGAAGAACTCGTTCCAATGGTACTTCCATGGATGTGAACGAGAGCGTTGTTCGCAGACCCTGGTATCGGCCCGCATTCACGCACACGACTTATGTGTCCTCCGGGAATCAAAAATCATGAATCGCTCTGAACGGTTGTTGGTTTGTTATGCTATTCGTAGGTCTCGGAGCAGTCGTTCCTTAGATCTGAACAAAACTTAAACAGAGCTGTCAAACCGTGTTTCTGACACAACCGACCGGCGTCCGAGTCATATACATGCCAGACTGAGATTCGTCGTGAGCCTTCTGAAGCTTCACTTCATTTTATCACTTCTATCTTTCTGTAGGCGGTGCCAACTCGGAACGGGTACCGCACTATTCCTTCTTCCTTGTCCATGGAAATAATTCCCATAACGGATGATCGCTCACATCCTTCCAGGGGGCACTAAGCTGTTTTCCCGAGTCGTCATCCGCTCCTAGGACCCGCGACAAAAGCCATGAATGGTTGATGGTGCACGGACCGGTGTGGGAAAGCCAGCTGCGGGCTTTTTGAACCCATGAGAAAGGGTACGCCAACTTGAACGATATCACGGTGCTAGTCGGCGGTAGGGCGGGCTGGCACGCTAGTCGCATGCGCACCATCTTGCCTGTTTTGTGATTCGTAGATACCGGTCAGTCTCTCGTACCCAACTTGTACCCGTACGTCTTAGCCCGACCCCAACAGAGAGTTCCGTCGTGCCTTACCTGTCTTAGTAAGTTTCCCACCGTGGCCACGGTGAGCTTCCAAATAAACCTGGTAAGTGAGCGCCGTGCTTCTGACTTTTGTCACTTGCGTGCACCTATTGGGCCATCCCCTTGATATCATCACAGCAAAAAAAACCCCGACCCAGGAGTTTCCAATTGCAGTTCGATATTTTCCATGGTCTCTTTGCAAACTCTAGTGACGCCAGTGCAGGAAAGGCACCACAGGCGCCCGTCGCTTTGCAACACGAGGAACTGGACACTACTTCGACCATTGCCCGCCATTTTACACGACTAGTCAGGACAAGTGCCAACACCATAATCATGGAGTGGCAGCCTTGAGGATTATCTGAACGCACCAGGGCAACTTGGATGTGGCTTTATTCATTTCGCATCAGGATTATGATGCCACGAGGCGCTGACAACATTCTGTCCATGTTACTAAAATTTGATGGGGTGTATTCCAGAAAATGGGCAGTTATCAGTAAGCTTCCGTCGTCCTTTTGATGTGGCCGACACAATGGTCAAACAATTCCAGGGGGTTGTAGGCATTCTCGAACTTAGCTGGTAACGATCCAGCACCCTCCATTTACTTGTGTTCTTCGACTGAGACTTTGATGAGATGTGGCAAGTTGCCAGCTTTTCTTCGTTCGCCGTGCCATAAGGTCAGTTGCCACGAGGACTGTCTGGACTGGCGACACGATGCAGCGGGGTTTTAGGCAAACCTCGCCTGCCCAAATTAAAGCCTAATCTCTCATGTTTACTGTAACTCCGACTGCAGCTGAATTCCCGATCACATCCTCAATGCAGGCTGCGTTCAATAATACCTCTGCGGTCATAGGATGGTCTATGATATGTCGTTCCGTTGGTTTACACCATACGTGCAGGCCCTTCCAAGCTCTGACCTTCGTTTGCCATGTATGACATCTTCTCATTCGCCGCTAGAGCGGGGGTCTCGAAATAGAGCCGAGGGCATGTGATGATGGTGAGGCAGACTAAGTGAGTATTATATAACGTTGTGTGTTGTGTAACATACCAGATCGTTGCAGCCTCCCGTTCACCGTATTTTCTAATCCAGGTCCATGTCCACCACATTGCAATCTGTTGTCGCATCCATCGAGATAAACAACTATGTGACGCGTATGCCTGTTATTGTTAATGGCGCTTTCTATTCACCAATCTTATTATGTATCCTAGTTGCAATCATCACAGCTATCGGATATGATTATGGTGAGTAATGCATGTCTGTATGTTTCATTGAACAAACATATTGACATTGTCAGTGCTCACGTTCTCGGACGAAGTAGGCCTCGCATATTGACTTGCTATACACACCCTCACCCGGGCCGGTTCACAATCTCCACAGATAGAATATATTTGGGTCAGTACGACTTTCTCCACCCTTGGGCCCTTCGTATATTCTGATAATGTTGCAGAATAAACCGTGGACTCGGGTCACCTTATTATTCGCTCTTGTATGATCCTAACTGCCCACGCGATATTATACTGGTGAGGTTAATTATGTCAATTTCCAGGCTCGTTATTTTGGCCTGTGTGTTGCTACGTATGCCCATTTCGCCATAATGCATTTCGTTTGATTGCTCAATTGTTCACCAGACTCGACACCTTGTGTATGTTGAAAGTTTTTGGTTCCAACCTTGTTGAACTTAATCCAGCTTGATCAAAGTAGGAAGTTCTTTTATGCCTACCTCTGCAAAGGTGACTCAAGTTTCCCGTGTCTCTGAAAATATTATTTCTAACCACTCTTAGATGTATGTGCCTGTCTTCGTCTCGCACTGATTGGTGGTATTTCTAAACATTTAATTTTGTTTGATAGCTGTGGGTCCATTTATTTCAGCCCTTCAAGTTGCAGTGTTTAAATATACTCAATGACACCCTACAGGCAAAATTCTTAACAATTTTACTCAATGGGCTTTTCTTATTTTTATCGCCGCTACAGAACGTGAGGATTCATTTACCTCGGTCGAGAGTCATCTTAAAGGTAAAGGCAGTGACAATGATCCTCCGAGTGTGGGCAGTGTACAATCGATCCAAGCTCGTCCTTGGAATTCTTCTCGCGCTATATATCATTGAAACCATCCTAAACATAGTCGTGCCTATTCTGGCCAGCATCCAAGTTAATTCAAGCTCTGGTATGTAAAATGTCTTTATTTCATCCGCTTGTAGGAAGACACATCTAATTCTTCCATCCTATAGTCACTACTATTCGAGAACTCAGTTTCTCATTTTCCGTGGTGCAAATCAGGGTCCCCTTTTGGGCTGAGGCCGCGGACGCCATTCAGATCACCCTTGGCATGGCAATGTGTCTACTTGTCGTTATCCAATTCATCAGAGAAGCACTTCAGATGCGTAGAGAGAGGATGGGATTCCACATGAACCAGTACATGAAGCTTCTTGTAAGGGAGTGTATTGTCTACTTTCTTGTGTACGTCTTGTCCTTCCCTCCATTCCCATACAACTGTGCTGATAAAAGAACATGAGCGTTTTCTTCATGTCGTTTGCTGACATACTATTCGAAACAACATTGATCCAGCAGGAAGGATGGTCGCCGGTGTTGTTCATGCTGGAATATCTACCTCCGTACACGTTGGTCCCCCGATTTATCTTAAACTTGCGTGCCCTCTATGCACGCGACCTTCAAGGCCGACGTGGAAGCGACATCGATTCTGCGTTTGGTTTGTCATCGGGGTCTGATCATGACGTATTTTGGGGTGCAATTGTGACTTTGGATGCTGGGCAGAATGAGGGAGAGGTGCAAGGAGAGGACACGGAGCAAGAGGAAATACAGCAGGCGCAGAGGGCTTCCGAGGAAGATCGCGTGGACCCTAGCAGTGTGTGATGGACATTATGCCACTGGCATTGCATCAGCTCGTCAGTTCAGTGTATCACTATTTCATGAGTTCGTCCCTTGGTAGTAAAAGAACGGATCAATTGTCGTTCTCCTTAGACAACGTGACCTGGATATTTATGTAATTGGCCATGGGTCAATCATATCCTAGTAGTACGGCGTGTGGTTTGGAACTTGAGCAGCGGGCCAGCTTCTAGCCCACATGGTGACATTCAGAACACATTTACTAAGCTGTAAAGTCAACTAGAGACTCTAAGACCTGGTTCACCACTTGGAGATTCGATGGAGAACTGTTCCTGGTAACACCTTCCGCCCTTGGGGTTCGAGTGGCTTCCAAGTCACAGTAGCACTGGCACCAGCAATAACCCAGACTGACATTCCTCCTAAGATACATACATGCTCGCCCCCCGAACTTACGGGCCCTCTATGCACACGATCTTCGAAGCAAACGTGGAAGCAACCTTGACTCCGCGTTTGAGCAGCCTATTGGGAATGCAATCGTGTTTGCGGATGCTCGGCAGAGTAGCAGGTACAGGGAGAGGAGCGAGGAGAGGAAATCATAGAGCTAGTTGAGAGGACTCCTTGGGCTGTGGCCCTGTGGAAGATTGCCGCAGACGAATCTGATTGCCTCGGCTGGTCCAGTACTAGTCTCGTTCTCGAAGATGTATCCGAGTCCGTATTTATTTCATGTAGCCTGTCCTCGGTGGTAAGAACTTGAAATATGGATAGATTGTCATAGCCAGAGGTTTCAGGCTGGACAACCCCGAGACTCGGACTCGGACAAGTGCAATATTAGTCGATTCGGACGAACATTTCAAGTGACCAGAACAAACGGACTGAAGTCAAATAAAAATCGTGTTCCCCTCCCAGGCCATTTACCACAACCACCGGTACTTCTCCAGGCCTAGCGCAAGGGAGCCTAAGTGACTAGTGCTCGGAACGATCTGACGAGATCCGAGCCTCCGAGCGAGATGATCGTCACTCGACACGGTATTGCAAGGACCAGGTTCGAGCCCTCATGTATTTCCTTTGCGTCGAACGGCAGATGCATAGATCAAACTCGCCGAGCGTCATGCAGGGCGCGCCCCGCATGTGGTGTTTGGCCATTGACACGGACCCGCCAGTCAATCATCCCCGGCGGTGTCACCTTGGGGCGATAGATACTGCCAGTCAATGCTGAGATTCGAACCGACCAAGCTCTGCAGCTCCAGATCGCAGTTGGAAAAAATCAAGGTGTGTAGTAAACACTCGAACTGGCTACAGCCTGAGGCAATCAGCTTCGGGCTGCAGAGGGGAATGAATGCACATATGCCTTTGGAAAGATGCCACACGCCGACCATCTGTGACTCCCTGGAAAAAGGATCAGGGCAGTGCATTCTCAGATGGAGTGAAAGCCTAGCTCGACGTTCTGACGCCCGAGACATTCATAAACCCTCAACTCGCACTCAAGCTCTAAAACTAACATCATGATTGTACCGCTCAGCGGACTGATTCCTCAGCAGAACCATGCAACGTAAAAAAGAAAGTCCAAAGAAAAAAGAAAACATGACGACAACGAACCCCCACACTCGCACGCCTACCTCGCTCCATCCACCACCTGCGCATTCGCACTCGCATTCCGTATACTCGTCAACACCTCCTTGCAATACTTGAGCTTGTCCACCAACCGTTGGTGAAACTTGGCTTGTTCCGCGTCGAGTAGAACGGGTTGGACCGCCTGCGACATCACCTCGCTCAGCGTGTACCGCGTCAACTTGTAGTTCTTGTCAATATGCGTCACCATCAGTCCGTGCGAGGACAAGATGACTTTGGAGTGGTCGTAAAAGTTGAACTACCGGCGAGTTAGGGAGGTTACAACACATGGCGGCGATAAACCCACCTGGAGAACGTCATGGCTCATCTTGAACACGATAACGTGCTTCATTCGTAGATACTTTTGCACAAAGTCCATCCCTCGCGTCCGATCGAGGGCTTCAAACGTGTATTCATAGTCGCCATACAGTCGATCCATGATATACCGCTCAAAGTGCTTCAACAAATATACCTTGTTCTTGAGATCGTCCGGAAACTCTGACACCGAGTAATTCTTGCGAACATAGACCTGTCCATGTCGACGCGACGAAATATAGTCAAAATGACTACCAAGCATCAGTACATACTCAGAGGCACGACGCAACACGCACTGTTTATCCGCAGAAAGAATCAACGTCGTGCTGTCATTAAAATGCACACCCACGGACCCGTCCGTCAACGCGTACCCCATCCCATACTTGTTGCAGTAATCCACCCAGGACACGATAAACACCCGTTCATCTGGTAAACACGCGTCCTCGCGTGGATCCCTAAATACCTTGCCCGTTGCCTTGGCATCAAACGCCATCGTCAATGTTCGCGCCGCCGCATCAAACCCACTCATACGTGGCTGCACCTCCTCCGAATCAGGTACCGGCACAGTATCTCGACGTTCCTCGCGAGCACGTTCCTTCCCCTTGGGCTCCTTGCGCACTGGAGGCACGTTCTCCTGCTCCTCCTCGACTCGATGAGCACCATGCCCTGTGACAGGCGCCATCTGCGCCACGATCCGCGCCTTCTGAGACTCGAGCTCCTTCTGCCTCTGCAAATCAAAGTTCCTCTCCCGTGTCGCGCGCGGCACCTCTTGTTCCTCCTCCTCAATGTCACCCAGCGCCCGCGTCGAACGCACCGTACGAAGTGGGGACGGCTTGGTTTCCCTGGCGGCCTGGAGTTTCCGGAAGAGAGGCGATTCTTTCGTGTTGTTGGTCGTGGACATGACAAGAGGCTGTCTTGCCGAACTGAGCAACGCAGAGATGGGACTGCCGGGTTGGATAGCCTTCTGGAACTCCTTCTCTTGCTGTGCGATGCTCGACGTGGTCGGGTTACTCGGCCTGTCAGGTTGGACATTGGCGGGAGGTGCACTCGGTACGTCGATACTCATGACATGATCATCATCCAAGTGAGCCGCCTTTTTGATCTTGGCGAGGTTGATGATGGACATGGGACGCGTGATATAACGAAAGTCGGGCGGTGAGTCGTGGGCCGAGAGGGGGATAAAAGGCGGTATGATGCCATAATCGATAAATGGTGAGGCGATGATTTCGAGAAGCGTGGGGCGCAGGTTGGGGTCTGGTGTGAGAATAGATGTGATGCATTCACGTGCGTCGGCAGAGATGCGTCGTTCTGGTGGGAATTCATAAACATTGTCACGAATACGCCTGGAATGAGAGTGAGAACGGTGAACAGGTGGTAAGGAAGGACTGACGTGTAAATGTCCTTGACATCCTTGGTTTGAAAAGGGGGACGACCGATTAAGAGGGTGTACAGGATGACGCCGATGGACCAAGTGTCGACCTCAAAGCTGTGTCCGTTTGCGGTGTCAAAGAGCACTTCTGGGGCAATGTAATTTGGGGTTCCGCAGATTGTCTTTTTCCTCTCGCCAGGGTTCTCGATGAGCGCAGCAAGGCCGAAATCGCCAACCTTGATGTTCATGTTGGCATCAAGGAACAAATTACCGAGTTTGAGGTCACGGTGAATGACTTGATGCGTGTGCATGTAATTGCACGCGCCGATGATCTGGACCAAAAAGAAGCGGGCTTCAGGCTCTGTGAATCGACGTCGCCGACGAAGCATGTCCATAAGGGAACCGCTGTGACAAAGTTCAATGGTCATGTAGACGTTGTCGTCGTCCTCGAAGCATTCGTAGAAGCGTACGATGTTTGGATGGGACAAGGAACGATGGATCTTTATTTCCGCGTAAAGCTGCAAAGTGTGAGGGCAGCCTTGTGGACACGGGGAACGAAGACGGACCTTTGTTTTTGCCTTTTTGGTCTTTAGGGAGGTCTTTGTGACGACCTTGCATGCATGGCGTGTTCCACGGACATCCTTTACTTCATAAACACGCGCAAAACCACCCTGTCGGCTGTGTCAAGTGCTGCGACCTCAAGAGTGCATCTAGACTGACCTCTCCCAGGAAACCGACACGGTGAAATTCCAAGAGCCTGTTCTTGTCAGTGATGACCTTTGGCGGTGATGGTGGTGTTGTCTTGCTGTTCTGCCTCGGCAGTGGTGGGTCCACAAGTGTCTTTTGCTTGGGCGGCGACGTAGGCTGGTTGATGGCATTGGTAAATGGTTGTCTGCGCTGTTGTGGTTGCGCGGGGGGCATTTCAGACAAGTCGATGGCCTAACACCACGAAATGTCGCAAGTCAAAGTCAAGCTGCGAGTGGCTGACATTCTCCGCGTGTCTGGTCACGTGCATTTTCAACGTTTTGTTTCGGTCACGTGAAAGTCATGAAATAACCCCTGTCACGCGTCATCACGCCCTTTGTATTGTCACTCTCATGACTACTCTGATATACGACTTGCAATCGCTTTCTCTCAGTGATGCGCCACCACAGACACCTCCTCCGCGTCCACCTACGCCACCGCGTCCGTCTAATCATTCCAATACCATCACTACCATTCGCCAAGAACAATCCTATACACACAAGCGCCCCCAGCCGGGTACCACCAGAGTGCGGTTCTTGGCGTGGTTGGAGGAAGTGGAAGACAAGGACCGGTGTCGCCGCAAAAAGCGGACGCGTTTTGTCGAGGACGAGGGAGAGCACGCCGTACCATGGATGCACACCATCGACGCCACACGGAAGACGAGTGGACCACTCCGTTCCATACTGCGCAACAAGCACGCCAGTGCAATGCCGTACCAAAAAGTGACCGTCAAGCACGCACACTCGGTGCGATGGGCTACCGTACCATACCAAACAGACTCTATCTCGGTGACTCGACAAATTATTTGATATCGTATGTATCTTGTATAACTCGCTTGCTTGGTACGGCTCGGACAGACGGACGCAATGTATCTTACTTACCCTGCATTACTTCTTGAAACGCATGTCGTTGACGTCAAATACCATCACGAATTCCTAATCCCAGGACCCCCTCATCTGACGACCTCCGAGGATCATCGTTGCATCGTCATCTTCCATCTATACATCTTCATGCACCACCCCGTCATTATGACTTCGAGTTCGTGCACACCAGAGAAGCATAGCACCAATTCTGATCCAATCAATCAATTAATCAAGTTACAAGTATAGAGTCAATTCGAACCAAACCAAACCGGATCCATATCGTAAGTTCCCCACAGAATAACCCCTGGTAGCGTCCCAGCGATCGTTCTATCACGATGACAAGTACCACCGAGGGCCCATTGACATGGCCCACGCTGACCAAATCGAATGCCCCCTCTTCCCTGAAGAATGGAAGCAGCCCATAGGTAGACGTCATTCATAACCATCCCTTTTCAGTTGGATACAGGCGCGGAGCCGTGGTCTATCTCTGATAGATTGCTATCAATTGCCAATGCGATCTAGAACTTGGCCACTGCTATCAAATGTAAGGACCACAAGACTGCTACCCCTGAGTCACTCATCCACCACCTCGATCACACACGTTCGTATCGAAACGCAAGAACACAATCGTCAGGGAACTTTAAGTCACTTCGCAGCCACACAAAGAAAAGAAGCCACGGTGTTACTTCAAGTTGTCCGTGTACGAATAGCAGCGCAAGCGCCACTGGCACCCATCAACAAAAGAGTGATATTAAAAAATGAATGAAGTGCGAATGGACGAGCCAGACATGCAATAGGCATCCCCCCCTCCTGCCTGATCTTCCCCTCTGTTGTGAATATGCAAGTATGTGTACACGTATATGCAATGAGATGAAAAGGGAAAAAAAAGGGAAAATCAAAAGAATAAGGGAAGAGGACGACGAGTCCATATGTGCAAATGATAAAAGAAAGAGAGAAAAAGAGACAAGCAGAAAAAAGCACCAGCGCGATGCCATCATGTGTCATTTTCTCAGCGCGCGTCCAGCCGTTCCCTACACAGCGGGCATGTTTGGCTCCGGTCCAGCCAGTTTTCCAAACACTTTTCGTGGAATCTGACCGTGCACGTCAGATACATCCACCGACGAAGAGAAAATCACCTACGCATGTTTACACGTCGCTCCCAAGACACCCGTCTCCGCCTCCTTGAACTGCGTCATGCAAATCGTGCACTTTTCCACGGCCACGCTCAACAAGGACATCTTGAGCTTGACACGCCCGTCTCTCGTCACTCGCCTCCGCACCAGCTCCACTTCACCCACAAGATACGATCTGTGCGGTTCCTCTGTTTCTTCTGTTTCTTCTTCCCCTCCCCTCCCCTCTCCTTCCCCTCCTTCCTCGTCCTCCGCATCACTCTCTATCAACGGCGGCGGCACACCGGGAGGCGGTGGTGTACCCGGCCCAAGCAGATCCGCAATCAGCAACAGCGCCTAAACACCAGACTTTTTTCACCCCACCCACACCCCCATCAATCAAATCACTCACGTCATAGTTTGAGCCATCGGCCATACCCCGCTCGCCAAGCCTGTCCAGGCTCGACACCAACCCGTCCACGTCGTCCTCCATGTCTCCGTTCCCGTTCATGCCCATGCCCATATTCATGCTCGCAACCGACATGACAGAAGTGGGCGTCGTCTGCGTCGGCGTGTCAAAGAACTCGACAGACCGACTCGCAGCGGTAGACAGCGTCAAACTCGACGCCGAGGCAGTCACGTAGGACGTCGGGGTCAACGGCCCAGGACTAACCGTTCCACTATCGCTCGCATTGTCATTGTCATTCTCGTCGTCTTCGTCCTCCTTGTCCTCTCCCTCTCCCTCTCCCTCCCCACTTGTCGAATCGTCATTGAGACCGAGGAAATCCATGCACAGAGGCGTCACAGGCTTGGGAGCTGCCCGAATCTGAGGCTGGGGTTGAGCCAGAGGCACCCCATCCAAACTCTCATCGTCCAAATCGATCAACAACCCCTCCGGAATCGGCGGTGTCGACGGCGCAGCAGATACCGTCACCTTCTGGCGCGACGGCATCGGCGGCACCTGCACATGCCCTTTGTCCAAGAGCCATGTCAACGACGGCGACACGGGTGGCGTCGCCGGGAGCGGACGCCCCGGATAATGTCTCCTCGGGGACGGCTGCGAGATGGGCGGTGGAAGGCTTTGGGTCGCGTTGGGAAACGGAGTGGGGGGGCCAGAGGGGAATATCGAGCTGTAGGCAGGGGCACTGCGCATACCCATGTCCCGCGAGAGGGATCGACCACGTACAAGACCGTGACCGTGTTCGTCCCGCGCGTCGGGCTGGCGGACGATACGCTCCGTGGCAGATCGCGTGGGGAGAGATGCCAGCGCGGGGTTCGAGATAGGGAGATCGGGATCATGTTCGTACATGGTGACTGGAGGGGCTGGGGACGACACACGAGGCGTCCTCGACGCTAGACAAGCTTCGTAACCCCTGCTCCCAACTGGACGTGGGGGCTCCGATGCCACCTCGCGGTGCGCGAGAGCCTGCATAGCCGGCGGAACGTCCTCGCCAGCGATCATGTTCTGAGAAAGTGATATCGTAGAGGAATTAAATGTGGATGTCGACGAGACCGAAATAGGAGAGACCGGTGCGCTCGAAGCGCTCATCTGACTGCCCCGGCTCGAAGTCGTATACCGACGCACATGGCGCGCCACAAACGGCGGCGACGCAGGTCGGTAGACCTCCGTCTGTGGAAGCTGTACCGTATTCACCTTGCGCGAACGATCATTCTGCAGCTTGGGCGGGGTGACAAACACATCTTGAGGGGTCGACCGGGGAAGCTGGCGCATGGATGTATTCTGAGGCGTGGATGGGGGGCTCGGCGGTGGCAAAGAACCCTCGACCGTCGATTCTCCAGAGCCCGTGCGTTCAAGCACCTCCCAATCTTCCAGAGGCTCACTCGACGCACGCTCCTTGGTCTTTCGATGAAACAACTTTGTACGCGTACGATGCGGTGTGCCGTGATGCGACGGCGACAAATTCAACAACGACGGCGTACTCTTAAAAAACGGATTCGGATTACGCAACAGCGAAATCACAGACGAAGACGGCTGAGGTGAATTCGAACGACCGTGCGCATGAAAAAAGCGCGAGGGAGACCCGGGGATGCTTGGCATCCGATGATGTTTCGGGGTAGGCGGTGTAGACACATCCGAGTTGTCCTGGTTCCGATCGTCCTCGTATCGATCGCGGCTTTCAGGGATACGAAGTGAGAGTTGGGAGGCCAGGAAACGGGCCTGTGAACCGGGACCACGGGAGACCGTCGGCTGACTCGCAAGCCGCGCTCTGTGGGGGACAGGCGGACCTGCGAGCGCAGGCGTTTCGGTTCTGATTTTGTGCCGCTTGACACGCTCGTCGAGGGGGATGCCCCGTACGCGATCGAGTTCCCAGCGTTCGGACGGCTCCAAGTCGACGAGTTCGATGCTGGACCTGTCCTCTTCAGAACGCTGTAGCAAGGAGAGAGACGCCGTGTCGATAGAATACGTATCGCTTCTATCGGATACGGCAAAGTGCGAGCGGCCACCGTGCACAGGAAGGGACGCTACGGTGACCGCAGGTGATGCAAGACCAGGGTGGGGGGGACCACTCTGGTGGACATAGTTCTCAGATACGAGGGTCGAGACGGCAGTCGCAGTCTCGTACGTGGGTGGAGGAGGGAAATCTGCTGGGGAAACGAAATGGGAAGACGAACGAAACAAGTGGAGACGACCCACCTTCATCCTGCATTCTGGAGGACTGGGCCTGTCTGCGAGAGGCAGCGCCGCGAAAGTCGTAAGAGAGGTTGTACTGGATTTCCTGCTCGTATCGGGCCTCCCTTTTCTTGTTCGATTTAGGCTTGCGGGTCCGAGGGGTGTTATCGGGTGTGGATGGGGTATGGCGGGCACTGAGAGTGGAGCTGTGGGTGAGATATGGTGCTGCCTGAGCCTGAGCTGGTTCGGCAGTCCTCGTCATCGTACACTGAGAAGGTGAGTGCAGATGGGAGACAAGGGCGAAGGATGCACGACCACGCCTTTACCTGCTGTCGTGCCGGACATGCCCTTTTCTTCTGTTTGGACTGCTTTGTCAAGGGACCCGGAGCATGTTCCTCGGCCGGTCCTCATTGCGAGTTATCCGCAACGGAACTGCCCTCCTTTCGTCCTCCATGCCGATGCCTCGAGGAACACTTGCCCAACACTACGACTGCCTTTTTCGGTATGTGTTTTCCCACGCCATACCCGGTAATGAACCTGGTCTCGACGTCGCGTAAAACCAACCCAGTTCACTCGACGTCATCGTGGCCCCACAATACCCACCGTAGCGCGGTAATTTCCAACACACCTCTTCCACAGGGTTGTAAACAATAGTGTGGTGGCGCATCTTTGTCGTCTGAAATCGGCAAGAACTTGTCCAAGACAAGGGTATATCTATTCACATGTTCTAATCGTGCCATCGTTGCAACATACAAGTCAACTTGGAATAATAATGCTTGCGAGCAACGAATGGTAATCCGCAACTGTCCAAAGGACACGTTGACATAGTCATGAAGAGCAAGTGACCATCTAAAAGACCGCCACTACCAAGATATGCTGACAGAATCGTAGTAATATGCGATGCGTATAAATGAACCATGGCATTTGTGTGGCGAAAAGAATTAAGAGAGAGCAAAGGGAATGAATGCGGGACCATGACAGACGCGTGGCGGATAGAGTACGATAGAAATCTAGATTACAAGTGGATATTCGATGCTCGATTATTCTTCCTCGAGAGGCCGCGTTGTGAAGAGCAAGGAAAATACCACACTCGGCCACTCATCTATGCTGCAGTACGACTTGGGTTGCGCGCCAACGTAGCCCCCGTTCTCTGAGCCTGGATGCTACTGAAACGTTGCAACTCCTCGGGCTTCATGCTGATCTTACGGCCAAACCCAACCTTGCGGACAGCACGACGGATAAACGACACACGGTTCGAGTACATGGACTCATGGATCGAAGCCACCCGTGATTGAGTACGCGTGATTGGAACACCACCCTCAGATGCCTTTGCTGCTGCCTCAGCGATCTTGCGATCGTGGCGTTCACGCATCTTCTTGATGATGGTGGCCTTCATGGCGAACTTGATCCAGTCGAGAGGCGAGAACCAGACAATGTTCTGCAAGCGTATTAGGTACTCGATGGAGAACAATGTTAAAACACATACCCAAACCCAAACAATACCGATCCAACCACCAGACACACCCTGAATCTGAGTGAAGCCCCAGTCACCATACGCGGCAATAATCGAAGACACGAGTTGAGCAATACAGAACGCGACCATAAGGGCAACCGATGGACGTTCCATGAAGAAGAAACCGTGCGAACGTGTAACGAAAATCAACGCTTGCGAGATGATGGCGACTTGGAGATAAACGATTGTGTGGAGCTGGGGGTCGTTGGCACTCGCGGGGAAAGGAGACCCATTGAACGTGACACCAAACTTGTCGTAGAAGAATGTCGTCTTCATGATGATGGCAACAAGCGCAATCCTACAAAATTGTCAGTGATGGAAGAGCGAGAAAAAGTTGAACACCTACGTGGAAGCGGTCAAGTACAAGCCGTATGCAATTGCATACGAAAAGATCTCAGCAAGATCCCATGCGTCCGGCGTCATCGAAGGCAACACACGGTCGACAGACAACGTCATGATAGTACCATCATTCAGGAGGGCAATAATCAGGACCATGAAAGGAGGGAAGTCGAACTTGAACGCGAAAGCAAGGATGGCGAAACAGACGACGATACGGATGGTCACAGCACAAGCATAAATAGAGTAGTTGCGCATACGCTGGAAGATGATACGCGAACCGCGGATGGCATGCACGATGGTGGACAACCCAGGTTCAGTCAAGACAATGTCAGCAGCACCACGAGCAGCGTCCGTGGCACCCTCGACCGCAATACCGACGTTGGCACGGGAAAGGGCGGGAGCATCATTGGCACCGTCACCAGTCATCGCGCACAAGTGACCAAGACCCTGGAGGCGCTTGACAATCTCGTACTTGTGCTCAGGGAAAACTCCAGCAAAACCGTCGGCATCCAAGATCATGTCATCAAGGCTCAAGTGCTTGCCGCCTGGAGGAGGTCCGTCCTTCAAAACCTTGGCTGGGTACATGTGGTCACCAAGACCGAGACGACGACCCGTTTCCTTTGCAATAGCGAGCTGATCACCGGTAACCATCTTGACCTTGACGCCAAGTGCGATGGCATCATCAATAGTCTGTTTGGTGTCGTCACGAGGAGGATCAAAGATGGCGAGAAGACCGATAAGCTCAAAGCCATTGCCTTCCGCTTCTGGATCATCACCGTCCAGTTCTTCGTAGGCGACAGCAAGGGCACGGAGACCACGGGTGGCAAATTCCTCGACATCAGCTTCAAGCCGGTTCTCAATTTCCTCGGTCTTGTTGCGACTGCAAAGCTCAATGATGATACCAGTCATACCCTTGGTGACACGCTTGAGCTTGCCCGAAGACTCTTCCAGGTAGGTGATTTCAGTACGTTTGTCAACGGGGTTGAAAGGCTTGAAGTCCAAGAGTTTGATCCCGGCACGAGCACGAGAAGTATCACCGAGAGCAGTAACAACCGAGGCGTCAATGGCATCTTGATTCTCAGTGCGGGAGGCGTAGGCAGCGAGAAGCATGACATCATCAGCAGAGAAGGGACCGTAGGTGCGAATGGTGGCCTTGTCAATGGTAAGCTTGTTGGTGGTGAGAGTACCAGTCTTGTCAGAGCAGAGGATGGTGACACCGGCCAATTCTTCAATAGCAGTGATACGGGTGACGATGGCCTTGTGTTTGGCGAGTTGCTGGGCACCGACGGCGAGAGTAACCGACAAGACAGTTGGCATGGCAATAGGAATGCCACCGATCAAGAGCACCAGAATGTTGTTCAGGCCACGACGGTAGTTGAACCTGAAACCGGCGTAGAGGACCAGGATTTCCGCAACAACAAAAATACCGATGGACACGAGACAGAAAGAACCAATTTGGGCGAGAATCTTTTGCAAGTGACCAGTGGTGTCATCGTCCTGTCCGACGAGGGACGCCGCGCGACCGAAAAAGGTGTTTGCACCAGTAGAGATGACAACACCCTCGGCTTCACCCTGCTTGCACGTCGAACCCCTGGAAATGAAACGTGAGGGGTGGAAAGGGAAGCGTAAAAGGAATACGCACGAGAAACATTGATCACCAAGCTTCTTACTCTGAGGTAACGATTCACCGGTCAAAGCAGCTTGATCAATGGACACATTGATGGCTTCCGTGAGACGACAGTCGGCCGGAACAATGTCACCAATTTTGAACGAGATCATATCACCGGGAACGAGACCAGCAGACTCGATCTCCGACCAGGTACCGTTACGCTTAACCTTTGCCTTGGGGGCAAGAGAGTCCATGAGTGCCTTGACCGCATTACCAGCGTTGCGTTCTTCGTAGAAACCGATGGTCGAGTTGATGAATAAGAGAAGAACGA
Organism: Pulveroboletus aff. annulatus; assembly: GCA_038094595.1. Taxonomy (NCBI): domain Eukaryota; kingdom Fungi; phylum Basidiomycota; class Agaricomycetes; order Boletales; family Boletaceae; genus Pulveroboletus; species Pulveroboletus aff. annulatus. The sequence goes on from JBBPTX010000085.1 coordinate 42,429, forward strand.
TACCGAGGAAATCCTGCCAATCGGGAGGCTGTCCTTCACCGTTTGAGAGCACGATAGCAACGAGGGCGGCACCCTCCATGACCCAGGACAACGGATTCCACATGAAACCCAAAAACTAGTATTGAACCCAAAATGTTAGTACAAACGAAAAAAAGGCCGAGGACTGATCGTACCTGGAGGAGTGCGTTCTGCTCTTCTTGCTCCAGCTTGTTCGGACCGAAGAGCTCAATACGGCGTTGAGCCTCTTCTGTAGGCAATCCATTCTCGTCGCATTGCAAGAGCTTGAAGACGTCGTCAATGACGATGGTCTCGAGGTCGACCTTCTCCTTGTCGTACAGGTCTTCAGCCTTGAGCTCAATCTTGATAGCAGGTGAGGAATGCAACAAGACAAATCCAAAAAAATGCGACAAACCAGGGCCATGTCAATGTTGGCATCTAGACGGCAAAATCAAAACCAGACTGCTGTCGACAAGAAATATGCGTACGAGTTGGTTTATTCTCGTCATGGCCAAACTCCTTGTACTCTCTTTTACGCTTTGTCTCGGCGGGTGCATTGACGGGCGACTCTTCGCCCTGCGGACCGGGCTCCTTTTCCACGTTTGGTTCCGACATGGGCAAGTGCAGCAGAAAACGCGCGGGGAGGGGGGACGGAGACCCTACAGATCGAATCTATAGAGATGCGGCTTTTAAGGGGGAGGAGACACGTCGACGAGGAGAATGGGGAAGAAGGAGTGGGAGAGCGTGAGCCGTGTCGCGGACGGACTTTATATTTATATTTGGGGCCCGAAAATCGAAGATATCAAACCGCCCAAACAGCGACAAATACTCCGCTTGTCACACCCGGTTGGAATCCCAACGGAACCTTGGAAACCTCGGCACCCGTGCCGAATCCTTCCTTCCGTGTTCTCCCTCTGCGCTCTAACACCGGCCGCACGGGCCACCAAGTGTACTAGGCGTATTAACCGCATGTATCCGACCATAGTCATATTCCACCGCAGAACATTGATACACTATAGACCGATTTGTACAAGTCCTTTAGCAAACACATCCCCGGTGGCCCATCAGAACTTAGTATGATGCGGACGGTCTTACCTTGGCTGCCCGGGACCGTGCGACCATCCGATGCCGATCGGCTTGTCGTGCACCCGACCCGATATATTTGACTGGCGCCCTTTTCGCCGTACGTCCCCGGTAACGATGAGACCCATCCAATGGGCGATTCGCCTTTAAATTCCACACAAGACAAGGAACATGGCTTGGGATTCTCTCTTGTTGTGCCCACACGACACAGGATGTCACCCCGGAGCTAACTTGGTCTATGGTGTGCGTCATTGCCTTCTTCTTCGGACGGAAGGCGAACACGGACGATACCAACGTCACGGTGAGCACACAAACCCAGATCGTCGAATTATATTGAAAACGCGAGCTGAAACTAGCAGGACCACGCGTTTACCTGCACTTTTCATCAATTCACGACATGCCTAGGTCATCCCAAGACTCTACCTATGCGGTGTCGTGATGTTTGCGGTAACTGACGTATCGTGGCATTCTGACGTATGATGCAAATTTGGCCGTCTGGAGGACACTAAAAATAACGACTTGACCATAGATGTTGTAGTTGCACCACTGCCCAGTCAACCAACAAGTACAAGTCGAATTACCTAGGCAATTGCCACCATCCCCGTGATGAAACTCAAACACCGTAATCGAACAATTAAACGCCATCTGGACACACGTATCATGCATCGTAGGACCATTCAGCATGGAAATGACCCCAGGTTAGGTACCAACCTGTTTTCTCGCACATCCGACACCTGCCAGTGCCCGTCTCCAAGACTCCAAGTAGCCGGACGGTCCTTGATCCCGATCAACGCTGAGCTAATCCGCATCACAAGTCGGCCGAACTCCACCCCTCCGGTTTGGCTCCGGTAACGGTATCGGCAAGTCGAGCACCCCGGTCGATTCTTTGAACGCCCATACAGTCCTACACCTCGGTTATATGGACTTTCTGGCCGACGACACACTCGACCTCCACCCCAAACGCATCGCCACGTTGATGGCATTCTTTGTCTAACTGCGCAGGGGACCCGCATCAGTGATAGTGCTCGCGAACTGGCCATGACTGGAGACGCGATGGCTGTACTCTCTCACACGACGTGCGCGCATCATGTTGCGCAGCAGATGAGAACTTGGCACATGTACTAGTTTACGCCGATAGAGCAATGCATGGACGGATGGGTATGACGTACCAAGCATGCCCCCAAACATCGGCCTTGAATGATCGCAAAAACTGCGATTGGCCAGTGGCAGCTGCGCCCGATGAGCCCCGGGTGTAAGGTTGGGAATGAAATGAGTGACAGGTCCGTCGCAGCAATATTTGCGGGTCAAACTCTGCGGAAGCCCCTTGGGCATTCGCGTTTGACACCCGATGTCGCACCTGTTGCTTCCGTGGTATCGATCGAGGGGAATTTGCGTCTGATGGAAGCACCGTGTAGAATCTAGGCCTCCCAGGGAACCACCCAATGCAGATTCCCAGTGGGCCAAAGACGCGCGTGCTGTATTCCAGATTGGCACAATCATTCGGGAGGACTCGGAGGGCCTCGCAATCTCGAGGAGACCCGAATCACGACTTGCATCCATCATACTAATGATGCCTAATCCACAAAGTACTTAGTAACGAGTCACGCGAGAACCCCGGAGAGAACATTGCGCTTGTCCCCAGCACGGTATCAGCTTACGCCCAGTTTGCCAATCCGTCTTACAACGTGGAAATATATCATCAGCGCCGCCGCATCGGAAGACACCAGGCCATGCTGTGCTTGGCTCTGTCTGTCCTGTACGCACAACATAATTCTTCTGACAAGTCAATTATGCCTGTGCGCAAAAGACCTCACTTATTTCACCAAGTCCGAAGCGGCCGAAAGGAACTCGTGCCAACGGGTGATGGATGGCCAAAGGGTCACCTTGATCACTGCGAGGCAATGGAGTTATTTTTAGCTTGGTGCGCTTATGGCCTGGTAGAACAGTGCCCAGTGCCAGGCTTGCAAAGCACCTCCCCATCCTCTCTCAAGATCCCCGTCTACAAGCCAACGGAACCCCGTTCACCCACGTCCGAACATGGGCGAGTCTTCCATATTGAGCCACAGATACCACCCTCAAAATCCAGGATGAAGGACTCGATCTGTTGCCCCGGTATCAATGTCGCCCCGAATTGCCTATCTATCTTTGGTCGAGGCACACCGCGAGATTAATGCGAATGGCGCAGGGGAAAGACGACCTGGGAATCTTGAGTGCGGCCCTGTTCTGGGGTGGGTACAGTAGACCCGGACTAGATGCCTTCATGGTACCAGACGACTAGCCATGTTCGCCCGCGAGTCGGGTCGGAACGGCACCATGATGGGGCACCTCTCGCCAAGTGACTTGGCATATCGAAGTCTGATGAGTCGTACATGCATGACTCTAACTTGGCTTCTGGAACAGACGCAGAGACCCGGCGGATGTGTTTCTTTATCCGGACGAGCGCAAAGTTGAGTGGGAATACATACGTGGTGGATTGATGTGGCGGGTGGGAGTGGTGCTTATCTACCAGGTCAAGGGGATGCGGCTGTCAGAGATACGTCGAGGATCACCTCGTGTAGATCCTTGTTGAGAGGGGCATCGGTCAACTCGAGAGGGTGTGGCAGAACACTGAACCCATCGAGAACCCATCGAGAATATTGGGTGGGAAGGCCCCACGTCCATTGGGAGTATAGGCGGCGTTCAGGCATCCCGAAAGGAGTTGAGCATTTGAACGAAATGAAACCAACAATGATAACACCGTTGGTGTCACTGCTTGGACACGAGGGAAACGCTTCCACCTTGGACATTTTGACATCGATGACACCGCAGAGGCGACATGTGAAAGCCACGCGACCATCGTAGAATATTCTGAGCGGAAAATTCCCATCAACCTATCGGTATCAGCTTCAGTTCATTCCTCAATAGTAGAATCATGTCTCGGTCTCCTGGACCACTGGAGAAAAGTAAGGACGCTTGCGTTCAAGCTTGCTTACCACTCCCACAGTCGCCATGACATTCCACTCAACAGTCTTGACAGAGGAACAAGACCGAACCGCGCGGGTATCCAAGGGTTGCCTTGTCAAATCTGCGGTGCCTCCCGAGCTCAAGACCCGAGTCTTCGCCAGGTTCCGCGACGTCACTTGACGATCCCGCCTGCATGCCAGGCTCATTAGCCGCATTTGACTCGTCGGCGATGCGCGTGTCATCCAACGTGTATGTTCCGGGTCGGATGTCGTGGATACCTGTCAGTGCATTTCCGAGATGCTACGTGCCTTCCCTTGAGACAGAGGACCTGGACTCGGACAACTGGCCGGCGCCAAACGACCGCGCGCAACTCGAAGAAACAAACTAGCCCCATTCATGGCCGTGTGCAAGCTCGTTCGTGCAACCATACCACGATCATCATGCGGGTTTCCTTACGTCTCCAGGTTTTCTGGAATGTTCTCCTCATGTTGCTAGCGGGTTGAATACAAGGTCCGAATCTAAGAGTCGTGGTGGTGCTCAATTCGTTATCTCTGCCGATTGAGGCATCGTATGTCGTCAAACCGAACAGATGATTCTGATATGATTCCTCTGAAGAGTATTAGTGAGTGGGGCTATGCTTAAACATATCATCCATCTAAATCGCCTCCGCGCTTGTTTCTAGAAAACCCCGTGCCATTCTTTTCATTACGACAACTTACACATGTAAGTGAAAGCTTGTGCTCGGGCCCCGAATTCATAAAAACGGGATCTTACATAGTCACACTAGCGCGTGCACTGCACTGGTAGAGCGAATGCCGAGCAAATTTCATGACACACGCATTGCCACCTTTCAACCATGGCATCTTTTTCGTTGACAGACAGATTGACAAGCGAAGGAGAACTCGGGTTGGGTGAGTGGCATCAACCAGTCTTTGGTAAAAAAAGAAAAAGTGATTTTGATCGGGGCAGCTTGGCACGGGTGTCGTATTGTCGGTCGTTCACACTGCATTCTGACCGAGGATCAAAATCAAGTGTCAAGTGACGCTGTCGGGAGTCCCCGCGGCACCACAATGATGCCCGCTAGATGATTTATCAGTATTCTGGACGAGGGCCAACACCAAGCGGTATCGTGCGCCCCTCCAGATTCAAGCTGGCAAATCATTCTGTTTGGACCTTCGAGAAGATTGGACGGTCGTTTTGGTCGTATGGTGCATCATGTGTGGTGTGGTGCGGCAGAATATATTCCTCTGCATCGCATTTGTCCTTGGCCATCTCAGGGGTGTACCATCATGATGGCGATGCGCTCAACGCACGCGATCTACGATCTCCACGCCAGCGTTTGACTGGATATCCCTGTCCTCGGTACTGGTACAACCCGCCAAGCTTTGCGGATGCTATCACCAGACACCGCATTGTCGCTACCTCTAGTCAACCGACTCTTCGGCGCAGCTGATATACAAAATATCCTTTGGCTTTAAAGTGGTTCCATACACGCGATCAGGCTCCGCAAGTGACTTTTCCCATCATGTTTGCAAAGGGATGTTCAAGTGATGTGATGTGGGGATGTTATCCCATGATCCGCATTGGTGGCGGGGTGCTGTGTTGTACACTCGCACGGCGGGGCCTATCTGTCCGAGATCATGCAGCAGAGGCGAGCAGGATAGGATGGGAAGATGGCGAGCGAGCGAACGGACGCGCCCTCCCCCCCTGGGCCTTGTGGTCTCAAGGTCCTCGGCCATTCCCAGATGTACATATAGAACCGACCACCACGCTCGTCGCTCGCCACCGTGGCCGTTTGGGCGACTCTTGTGCTGATTTGCCCTTGTTGGCATGTCAGTTGATGTGCAGTTCTAATTTTACTGTGTGGACGCTGTGCATGGATGGTCCGGTCGTATTTGCGGCGGGGTGATTTGGATCTCAAAAACACCATGCGTGCCCGGGGTTCCTGTTTTTCCAACCTTGTTGGTCAGGGTGAGATATACCACGTCGAGTGGGGTCGTCGTGGGTTGCACGATGTGACGGCAGGTGCTGTCATGTTGGCTGTCCATGGCATCTCACCTCGGATAGGGTGCCATATCGTGGTACCTCGGTCTGTACGTCCATGCGCAAATTGCCAAGCGACATGCGTTCATCTCGACAATATGTACCAACTTGTTATTTTGGCACCCTCGTCGGAGAGATGACCCAACGTAATGCGCGGTGTATGGGCGCAGGTTTCACAGAAGCGATATTGCAGGGACATGGCGATCGCGACTGCGGGGGTGACGAGACAAGTAGGGGATGGTACATATACGCACGATGATTACCCTAGTTGGACACAGACGGCGAAAAGGGCAGATACAGTCCGTAAACCCCTCTTTGCACGAGCCTACAGCGTCAGGTTGTAATCGTATTCGCCCTGGACGCTCTGTGCGATCCACAAGACGATGGAAGAGAGCATGAGAGCGACGTTCTGAGATACGTTGGCGTAACCATAGTAGGTGAATTGCTCGGGGTAGTCGTTGAGGACGTATTTGAGGACGAGGAGAGACTAGAGAGTGGGTCTACAGCACGTCGATACGAGACCACACGTGACTCACCACACTGCCCGCCAATCCACCCGCCATCAAGGCAAAGCCGAAAAAGAGAAAGAGCCGCGCTCTCCAGACGGCATCTGGCGAGCCATAGTCGTCCCCTCTGATCCTGTCCTTGTCGATGATGTTGATGACGAGCATGCCAATGAGGGAGCATATTCCGGGGACCCAGTCTACGAATTCGACATGGACTGGCGGTGGGATCTGGGGTTCGCCATACGGCGAGTGGGCGTGGGCAGAGAGGATGGCGGCGTCAAAAAAGGTCCAGTTGGCGAGCGCAAACTACCAAGGTTGAGTACGAGTACTACCAAAATACGAGTACTCACGAGTGCACCAGCGAGGTAGATGCCGATAGACCGCCTGTACTTGCCCAAGCTGAACTCGGGAAAGGGACTCAGACAGACTCGGCGCGGGTCATACTGTGCACGCATTGTTGGAGGCAAAGAGTGGCAATTAGGTAATAAAGACAAGTCAAAAAATAATCATGTATTCTCCTTTTCGTGGTCGGGGACATGCAAGTCATCGACATCCCCTCCTCGCCAGAGCCATCGGGATCGTCCATGCCCAAGGCGACCCGCAGCACTGGCAGACAGCCCGGGCCATCCAAAAAACGGCGCCGTTTGGCCCACGAACCCTCTGTCGTCGAGATCATCGAGCTCAGCGATTCCGACGGCGAGCACAACGTTCCGATGCGCCCTTCTCTGGAGGAGCCAAGTCCAGCAGACCCCACGTTTGGAAGACCGAACGCGGAAATACTCGCAGACGGGGCTGCTGGACCATCACTCCATGCGGCGCGTCCAGTGCAGCACGACCACGGTCTCATGCCGCTGTTCTTGCCAGGTGATGACGACGAGCAACAGATGGTCCAGATTCCACCCGAATTTTTCGCCGAGGATGCTCTGGACGCGTTCTTGGCACAAGCACAAGCACAACCCCCTGAGCCACTTGTCCCCGAACCAGTCAACCCCGTCGACGTGTACATCGCCAGCGTGTTGGAAATCGTCCCAGATGTCCAGCCCAACCACGCTCTGGCACTCATCGAACAACTCATGCAATCACAGCCCAACAACGTCGTCGAATTCACCCTGCACGCCCTTTTCGAAAATCCATCCTACCCAAAAGTAGACAAAAAGGGTAAACACAAGCGAGACGAACCAGAAGGCGACCCCAATGTCAGAGCCTCTCCCAAGCCAAGGGTCGACTACACGAGCAAGGATCGCGTGTACGATCATAGTCCACTGTATTTTGAGCGGTCTCTGGTCAGCAGTCAGTATGATCGCGTCATTTCGTTCACTCACGTCATGTCTAGGAACAGCTCATGATGGACTTTCCGCGAATCCCGAAGCCGCATATACGCGCCAGGTTGGCCGACCATCGGTTTTACGCACCGACATACCTGCTTCTTGACGAGGAGCTCAAGACCGATCCTCTTCCCTTCAAATTAAAGTCGACCAACTCTGTCGTCAGCAAAGGAAAACGGAGACAAGATCCCGAATTCGACGAGGAACGCGAATGGGTACTGCTCAGGGTCGCAGAGCTGGCTTCTGAACGCGACGCAGCCCTGGCTGCTTCCGTCATCGAGCAGGAATTACTCGACAACGGAGAAGGTATCGAGTGCGGATGTTGCTTTTCCGAGTATCCTTTTGTTTGTGCCAACGTGCCCCTTTTTCGCAAACTGTCTGACTCGTCGACAGGACCACATGATTCAGTGTCCCGAAGCGCACCTTTTCTGCAAAACCTGCATGACATCGTATGCTTCTAACCTGCTTGGCGAACATAATCCAAATATCGTCTGCATGGACCAATCAGGTTGTAAACTCCCATTCCCTGAATCCGAACTCACTCGATTTCTCTCTTCAAAACTCCTCGAACTGTACTATCGGGTCAAGCAGCGAAAAGAGATCGAGGCGGCTGGCTTAGAGAATCTCGAAGAGTGTCCATTCTGCGAATACAAGTGTATTGTTGACAATGAGATGGAGAAACTTTTTAGATGCGAAAATGCCGAATGTAGCGCCATCACTTGTAGAGCGTGTAAGAAACCGGTAGGTGGTATTTTGTCCTTGCTGACGGTTGCGCGAGCAACGTCACATCGTCGAGGCGTACCGTTGACTAGAACTTGAATAGGATCATCTTCCAAAGAGCTGCAAAGGTCAGCCTCTTTTATGCCATCTGGACAGTCACTTACGTTGGATCCAGAAGCGGATGAGGACAAACATCTGGATGTACAACATGTCATCGAAGAAGCGATGAGTAAGCCTGATCTGTTTCAGAGCAGTTCAGTTCTGACGTTCGTCATCAGCCCAAGCACTCATGCGCAACTGTCCAAAGTGCCAAAAATGTACGGGATCCGTTTTGCTGGATACATCATCCTAACGTACTGGTTTCCAGCGTTTATCAAGGAAACGGGTGTAAGTATTGACAGCTCGTCTCGTCGCAATGTCCGATTCATTTAAACATGTGCGCTCATGTCTGAGACAGTGCAACAAAATGATATGTCCGAATTGTCATACCGTGTCGTGCTACATTTGCCGCAAGGTCATCACTGGCTACGATCACTTTTCGAATGTAGGTCTCGTTCGTCGATTGCATGCGACTGACTTGTACACTCACGTAGCCACCCCCTGGCCACACCAAGTCAGACAAATCAAAATGCAACCTCTGGGATCCCGTCGAGCAACGACACGCAGAAGAGGTAACCCCGCACCTCACTCCGCTTCCACCCGATTGCTGACTTGCAAATAAAAAATAAAATAAAAACGGCTAGGTATCCCAAGCGGCGAATCGCGCCCTCGCCGAACTACGCAAGTCCCGCCCAGACGTGGACGAGATGAATCTCAAGGTGGATATCCCAAAAACGCAGGCACAGGGACGTGCCGGGGGAGCGCAGCATCAACACCAGCACCAGCACCAGCACCAGCACCACGCGCCGCTGATGCTACGACATTTCCCGTTGATGGGTGCGGGTGGGCCCGGGGGTGTTCGCATGGGGGGTGCGGGTGTGGTAGCAGGACGCATGGGTATGGGCGCACCGATGGCCCCGGGCCCGGCTGCGGCTGCGGGTGTCGGCATGGGCATGGGCATGGGCAACGGGCAAAGAATGGGCGCACCGATGGTCCCGGCTGTCGGCATGGGCATGGGCATGGATATGGGTATTGGGCAGAGAATAGGCGCACAGATTCCGACTACAATCGCACCCGCGGCTCTGGTTATCGGCAACGGGCAACGAATGGGCGCAGCGATGGTCCCGGCTGCAGTGGCACACCCAACTCCAGCTGTCGGCATGGGCATGGGCATGGGCATGGGCAATGGACGAAGAATGGGCGCGCCGATGGGCATGGACGCTGCGCCCGCTGGAAACCAATTCGTGTTTGGAGCAGGGCATCCACACCATTTCGTAGCCCCGCCGCCGCACGGGGCTCCCCGTGCGCCTGGGATGCCATATGTACACGTACATGAGGCGGCGGTTCCGGAACCCGCGGTCCCGCTGGCCCTGGCGAGGGGACGACGAGCGCCGGCGGCGCAGGCTGTCGCAGCGGTGGGCGGTGGACGGCGGCGCAGAGGTCGGTAAAGGGCGGGGTTTGGTGTCTTTCTTCATTTTCTCCGGAGGGTGGGTTTAATTTTTTTTCACTGCTTGTCTTGGCGGGCGAGGACTCGGACGATGGGCGTGGGGCTGATAGTAATAATACCTCGGATTTTCCCCTCTTCGTTTCTAGCGTATATTGATCTATGGTCGTACACAGGTGATCAGGTGGTAGATAAGAGCCTGGATACTTGTCGCATAATACATATCTGGTCGTTGAAACATCCGCATCTTGCGGAAGTCCCCCTCAGAAGCAGACCATCTTGGTCCTTGGTAACAGAGCGGGCAAGGCCGGCGCAAGAGTATTGATGATTGATGGTTCTATTCTATTCCAAACGGGTCTACGAGCTGACGCCAATGCATCACCAGTTGATACCTCTATTCGACCCTGCAGAAGCCTACTCAAAGTAAATCTACCCAAGTTGAAGACGTCAACGGCGCACAACTTTTTTCCACGACGAAATCGCATCCCCACGCACCGCACCGCATGTGGGGCTCGGACTCGGACTCGGACTCGGACTCGGACTCGGACTCGGAGGAGATCAACCCCACCGCGTCTTGCCTCCAGCCCCGATTGCGATCTACGCGTTGTTCGGGGCGATGACCGGCCTGACCAGGAACGTCTCCTTGGTCTTCTCTCCCCGGACGATCTGACCCACGATCGACTTGGCAGCGCCAAAGTCGAGGAATGGAATGTATGGAATGCCCGCCTTGTCGCAGTGGCACTTCAAATTGTCCCTTTCCTCGACCCCAGTCACCTTGACGAACAGAACGTCGGCGTGTTGGGCCGCGGACAAGTCTGGAGATGAACAGGGACAGAGAATCATAATGAATGGGGAGAGAGGGGGAGGAGGGGGAGGATAAACGTACCCGAAACACCATCTCCAAAGAAGAATACCGTCGGACCTTGGTCTCCGTGCGTTTGTCTATGCTCCCGATACGGCAAGATTGCGCGCGATTTGTCGTGACCATATGTACTGCCAACGGCATCATCTCAGCATCGTATCCATGGAGTTGATCACGGACATTGGTTGCACAAAAAGAGAGCAGGGCAGGGTAGGGGGTAGGGGTTAGGGACAAAAATGTACCTTTCCGGATGGCGCCAAGTAATGTGCCATTTGCCGGTTGCATCATGTCGGACGCCGTTGGAGACGATGGCAATATCCCTGACGGCGTCTTGGTCGGAACCCTTGGCAAGTTCCGTGAGCACAGCACGGATGAGTTCGTCCATACCGCTGCAAACACGGTTCGGATCAATACAATGACTAGTAGTAGGAAACCTCTCGGCGGACATTCACCACCGATACATCGGTGTGGGAAATCGAGGGGGCAAGGCAATGGACATGACACCGCACCTCGACACGATGGTAATGGGAATATCATTCTCATCCAAGAACTTTTTGAACGCAATAAACCCGTCTGTAAATTCAACGGGTCGGCGCCCGTCTGTGCCTGCGATCGTGGATGAGTGGTATCTCAAGAGTAGGCGCGCGCACGCGTCCGAGTCATGGGAGTGGTACGCACCGCTAGGCGTCGTGAGATACCTCTTGCAGTCCTCTAGCGAATGTCCATTGTCGGATGCGCTCTCCAACATGAGCTCGAATCCATCCCTAAAGTCCAATTTTTGCCACGACCGTGAGCGTGATGTAGAAATGATGGGTTGGGTGTGAGAGTGGAATGCGTGATGCGCATCCGAAGGCCGGTCGTTCACAACCTCGAATTCTGCGGATGCGGACCGATAGACATGTCCCCCTGCTCACACCGCCGAGGACCGCACCACCGTTGTCGCGACCCACCCCCACGACCATGGTGATCAAGAGATGGACATACTTGAACGATTTCCCTATCTCCCCTCCACTTTTGTAAAACTCGAGAATTTCCTTGTTGAGCGCGATCCGTCCAGCCGGGCCCATACCATAGTTGTCCGTGACGTCTGCAAAGAACGATGTTCAGTGCCAGATTGACATCCAAGGGATAGGATAGGGCGTACGATCGTTCGAGTCGCACGTCGTGATCGTGCCATCCCTGCAAAAATGCCTTGGTGGACAGACACGAGGCATCGAAATGATCGGTCGTACCAGTCGCTGAGCACGACAAACTTCTTGTCAAAGTAAAAGGGTTGGCTAGTCGACATTGTCTTTTGCAGTCAAGGATTGAGGGAGAATATGCAAAGCCTTTTGCAACTGCTGTCAGAGTGGAGTCGCATAAACGTTTGTGGAGCCACCGCCTTCCGAGCCACACGAATTGGTCCATCTTATCAGCGATATTATCACTCTGGGGTCACATCATGAAGTGGAAAAAATTAATGCATTTGCAGGTGTATGCTACAGATGTTATTTACCCAAGAATAATGTCTTATAAAAAGGTGAATGATAAGTTACAGAGCATGAGGAAGGAAGGGAATGTCTGGGATACAGCGGATATCGTCCAATCAGCCAATAAAACCCGGGCCTTTACTATGTCATCAAATGCACAACAGGAAGAGTAATTTACCAGTCTATTTCGCGAGGGAAAAATTTGGAAATAAGTTTTTCATAGTATGGGCGTAGTTGGGCAGTGTTCACGGGTTCATCGCTCTTGGAGTAGAGATCGTACGGGTTGAATGCACGTACAGCCTCGAGTGCCCGGACATCCTTGGCATCGGTCAAGTGCATGTAGGCACCCTCACGGTGCCATCTGGAAAAATGCCATCAGATGAGAGAACAAAAAACCCCGCATTTTAGGCGACGCACGGGTAGAAACTGTGATAACGTATCATTGCCAACGCTTCCTCGGGGAGAGTGCACTGGTCCTTGATCACGTGGTACAAGTACTGACGATGTCCGAGGCATTTCAGATATCAGTGCATCACTTAACAAGTAATGGTTTACCTCGTCATGTCCCCATGATATCATCACGTTGTCGAGCCCACAATGAGGCTCATAGATGCCGTACTTCGTGGAATAGACCGCATCGTAGATGTCAGGGTTGCCTGCGAACGTCTCTGGATAGATGTTCTTGTCTGAGAAAGCACATCCCACTATGAACGTGTCCTGGGAAGAAGATATCAGCGCTGAGAAACTTCTTCCATGCTGAATGAATATACCCCGACGACGTCCCATTGGCCCTCGCTACCGAAAAAGTACAGGAGCTTTCCGAGGTCGTGGATGAGGCCCGTAACCTGCATCCACTCGGGCTTGCCATCGCGTCGGATCGCCTCCGCTGTTTGGAGAAGATGTTCGATCTGAGACAGGCTGGTCTGCAGTGCATGTGAGCGGAGCGCGGATCACGGAGGCCTCGGAGGTGTACGTACATCGGGGTCGGAGTCATCCACCAGGGTATTAAGCATCTCCATGGCTTGCCAAATACCCATGCGGGCACGCCTGCGGTTCTTGAAATCTACACGCGCCTTGATGTTAAATGCAACCGTCTGCTTCTCTGCATTGCAATCAGATCGTGATGGCGGCCTCGTGCCTCGCGTACCCACCATGCTGTTCTTTGTAAAATGACCTGACGCGTTCACAAGCATGGTCGTATTGTCTGAACGAGTCCTTGTCCTTTGTTTCGTCAAACTCGGACTCGGCATTCCATTCCTTTCCTTTGAGGACGTTGACTGGGACGACGAGCAGATAAGTGACGGTCATATGGGTGGCATCACGACGCACCGTGATCAACAGCGTCGGAGACCTCGTCGAGGACATTGCCTGCTTTGACCGGCATGGTGAGGAAGAAGAGCGATGTAAGAGAGAGGGTTGGTGTGGCAAATGGAGGACGTACCGAGTGTGTTTTATACCCGGAACAGGTTTGAACCAAGACACCGGATGTGTAACGGAAGTAGGAAATCGGAGCTTCACATTGCGTGGTCAATTTGCGCGACCCTTTTTGGGAGGAGTGACGACGTGGTACTAGTGCTGCGTGTGATTGCCAATTCCGTGGAGGCGACACGGCTGGATTCCATTGGCACCGGGGCCTAGAAGTCAGGGCGCGTCCCAATACCGAGATCTGATGTAGCTGCTGGAGGGGATCAGCTTCAAGTAATCATGACACCTGTGCCCGCGTCATGCGGTCCTGCACAGAATAGGCAGGTCTGATGCGTGCGCCGGGTCAGCGAAAGACACCGTGGAATGTCGCTTGGTGTCAGGTTCAGCGGGGTTTGTGGGCAGGGCAACATCAGCTCATTGAATTACTGTCAGGATAATCAACGTGTCAGTGAGATGAACGTCGCTAATGCCATTCGCCACTATCTCCTCCCGAATCTGCCCTGCATGGTGAGAGTCCAGGAAGGCTGTCGTCCGTGTGAACAACCAGCTCTTTGATGAAACATCGCGCTCAGCTAGCTCGAACTTATCGGAACTCGTGCTATGAATCTTACGTTGATGTCAATTGTTTGAGCAGACTTTAAACGCATGCGCGAGCCGGCACCGTAACGTTACTGCACTTGGCTTGACGACTACTCCTCAGCCGGCCACCGATCTGAGCGCTGCGACTCCAGCGCACGTTCCGCCCAAGCAAAAAAGAGATCCTGGCTCGTTCCTGTGGCCCAGCGCACTTGATTTGATGCCGATATCGTCCAGGGACAGACTCGAGTCTGAGCGACCAATATTGCTCTGTCAGCGACCCTCCGAAGGACCATCTCAAGGGTCGCCGAATGCGACACATGGGCACCAGCCATTTGGCTCCAGCTAGCCTGCCGAGCTCCGAGGACCGCATCGCCTAATCGTGGACGCCTCGTGCTGCACGTGGCGGCTGCACCTATTTGATCTACCGATCAATCGGAGGTCGTCATGCCACACCACTGGATTGCTGTTCATCCTTCAAGATATCTTGTACCACGGCACCCGCAGCACCGAATGAAGCCCAACGGAGACTGAAACCTGTTTGGAAACGGCACCTTTCTATTGCCGGTGCCTTTCATGTAATTCACAGCCTGCCAGTGGCATCTATACCAAGTGCGCCACGACTCTCACAGAACATTCTTGAGCTCCATCCGCCAATGGACCACCAAGTTCACGGGAAAGTGCTATTGATCATCATATCACTTGTTAGGATTAGGGGTCGGCCAGTTGTCGAAGCCAAGGTCGACGCCTGCTTTCATTTTAGTCCAGTTCGGCATGTCTGCGAGCAGAGTTGCACCTACCCCAAGGTGTGACGAATCGCTTCTGTCTTCCACCGGCCGCCACACCATCAAGCTTAGCCACGTCACCCGCGGTTAATCTGTCGTACGCAGCAAGAGCACCGGCAAAGTTGGCTTCGATGCGGCCCGGGTAGCCGACTTGGGAAGCACGACAGTGTCCCTTGGAGTCCATTGCGTGTGATCATGACTAACGTGCGAATGAACAAATCCTTACGGAGATAACCCAACATCAGATGTCTTCAAGAAATACTTGGTGGCGATTTCTATAGCAACTTCATTTGCGAGCAATGGCAAATTTGTGGAACAAAGGGGCGAATACGCTTGAGAGACAATCCCCTTGGATTTCAAGTAGTCCAAAAGTTTGAATCGAGGGTTGTACAGATGAAGCTCCAGCTGATCAATGCGTAAAACGTTGTTGAGA
Source organism: Pulveroboletus aff. annulatus (assembly GCA_038094595.1). Lineage (NCBI taxonomy): Eukaryota > Fungi > Basidiomycota > Agaricomycetes > Boletales > Boletaceae > Pulveroboletus > Pulveroboletus aff. annulatus. The sequence continues at coordinate 58,139 of JBBPTX010000085.1, forward strand.
TCAGTCTGCTGGGATCATGGTCAAACGTTAACAACGTTGGACCTGATCGACGGTGGGGATGATTTCTGCGGTTGGCAAAATCTCCTCAAACATCATTTACGAGAAGTCTGATGCACCAATGGACCACACTTTGCCTACAATGATCTCCTTCAGTTCTAAATGTCTGGTTACGAGGCCATGTTTCACCTTTCTTGACTAACACTTCTATATCCCTCCAAGTAACTCTTAAGTCCCTAGACTCGTCAACGTTGCAGTTTCGTTGTGTTGGATCAGGAATACTCGATGGTTCCCATTCGGGCTCAGTGCCACTGGCCAATGGACAAGGTATACTGGAGGTAAATATAAGGCATTAATAAGCCAACGTCAACGTCAACAAGGACAGGACGCACGATCAAGGTAATTGTTCCAAGATTGGCGAGCGTCTGATCGAGGCACTCCTCCATCCGTGTATGGTATGTGCACTATAGTTTGCTAGTGATCTACAAAACGTCAAGGTTCGGAATCTGCTTAAGCGAAATTCCGTTGGTTACATACATAGACTTCTTCCCTGGGAACGCCTGATGCTTTCAAGCCTTGAACGACTTCCTTTTCGTTGCCGTATGCCCCACACCGTCAAGATTCATCAAGTGATTGAAGATCGCCAGGGACAATACGTAACTTATCAAGCGCAGTCGAGGTGTCGATATCTGGCTCTGAGCGCTATTTCGACAGCGCGCGCAACCTCATTGGGCTTTGATTGCCAAGTTCCTATGGTTTCACCACCGAGATCAAGATTTTTCCTCAACGCCACGAGCGCTACCTGCCGAGAGTGATGGATGGGATAGACTCGCCGTTGTTCAGCTTGACAAGATGGGAAGTCGCGCTTGAGAGAGTGCAGGAAGACTCTGCTTCCAAACGCTGCTTTTCAGGCTAGCAGATATCAACGGACCGAGCGGACCGAACCGACGACCATGTGCCATTGAGATATTTTCAGTGCAGTGTTCCAGAGCCAACTTAGGTTCGAAATGCGTCTGGGTTACTATGTCCAGCAACGGGCGCCGGCTGGTGGAGTCGTCCGATGCACAGAACGGCGCCCGGCCATTTTCTCTTGTCTTGACTGATCCGTTAGCCTTATTTGCGCATAACCGTGCCACGACAAATTTGAACTGGCAACGTTAAGAGAACCCGAGAAGGTTGTTTTAAGTTTGCTTGCTGGTCGTGAAGGAAGTCGTGGTCGGGGACTTCCGGACCGATTCAACCACGTGACGAGTCAAGAAACGCCAGCTCAACTTTGAACTTGAACTTGAACGTGTCGGCCCTAGAGACAAATCACTTGATGGCCCTGTTCCTTGTGGGCCATACGACGCGATAATAGAAACAAGCTTACCGTGAGTACTCGGATTGGTCTACTTATAATTTCCGGTCTCAGCGGTGGTCAAGTTGTCCCGGACTCTTTCGCGCCATCCTCCGGGGACTCCTAATATTGCCTATGAGGGAATGAACAAAGTTTACCGAGCTATGATCTGGATCTCGGCTTGCTGCTTGTTGTCTCGTGCCAGTGTCAGCACTGCTAGGCACCATGAATTAAAGTGCCACCGTACCTCCCCAATGAGCCAAAAAGGTTGTTGCACTATCAGGAAACGTCACTGTTGTGAGCTTTTACTTTCAGGGATGCTCAGACTTGCTACTTGAACCTGCGTTCCTCGGTGGTTGGATATGTACCTTGCTGCACTGGTCTTTAACACTGCTTTCTTCGTCGGGAATGTAAATGATTGCATTATGCAGCTCGCTTTCCTTACGCCACTCTCCTTTTGGAAAATCCTTTAGTCCCACGGGCGCGGGGAAAGCCACATCGATTGCCATTTCCCACCGGGAAACCACTGGATACTCCTAGTTTGGATGTGCTGACACCCTGCGTCCTTTGGCACGGAAGATGTGTTGGGCATCAAGCCTTAGTACGTGTGCAACATGTGCGTGGCTTATCGCTGACACATTCAAGTCCCGAACAGTCCAATTTGCAGAACTCTTGTCAGAAATCATGAGTCATGATACCGCATCACCCCCGGACCCACTTTTGGGGAAGCACAAAGACAGCCGTGCATAATGCTCCTTAAATTCTCCGCGATCTATTCGTAAACGTTTGATGTCTATTGCGCTGACTACTGGACCAAATATCTCATTTCCACAAAGGAAGTACAGTAGGTAGCTTTTTCTATTTTTCGTGTTGAATGAATTGACACTCTAACAAGCTATCGGCATTCGACACTTTCCTCCGACCGTACTACCCTGCAGATTAAACGTGTCGTGGAACACATGATCGAGATATCTGATAACGCTCCCATGAACGCATGTTTCGTCGCAAAGGCCGGCGGTCGGCACTCTGTAGACCATGTTCTTGCTGCTTCTGGACCGAACACGCTTAAACTAACCGCATCGAGTGTCTCGATAGGTTTATTTCATGGAGAAAAGAAGAAGGGGGTCGTTTAATATTTGGGTCAGGACTACTTTCCTGTGGGTGTCTGTCAGATTAAGTGCAAGTAAAGGGGCTAACACCGAACTTCGAAGAAGCGTTTGGCCAATTGGAGTAAGCACCGTTATAGGATAAGATGTTGCGGTATTATGACCATGGGGGTTCGCCCTATAGATCCTGCTGTCAGTGAGGGTTCTAATGGTACAATCGAGCGATTCCTCATGAACACAAAGCAGTGGAAATGAATCGAGCTCAGATCATGACGGGTGACACCCGGTCGAGACATTCACTTTGGAACAGTACGAACCGCAGTCCCAAAGGGTTATGGCTGGGGTTCGGAAATTGTTCCCGGAGTGTAAGATGCTATATTTCTCAACGGTTGTGATGCCATCGGGGATATTGTGATCCATATTGTGCTGGCAAATATGTATATGGCATGGACAGGTTCGTGTTTCTCCCAGATGCTATGTCACATCAGAATTACTACCAGTGCCAGGTGCATACGATGACAATTCGTTGTTTTCAAAAGCCTGTTACCATCCCTACGCCCCAAAGGCAAATCTCGGAGCTGCTCTGTCATATGGGTCAGTCTAGCGGGCCGAATTTCCGTGGTAGCATTGGAAGCGACGGACGAAAGCTGTGACGCAATCGACAGCTCATATGACACTTCCATCTGTCCAACTGTTGATAATAATGTGCCAAGCGTTCGTGGTGTACAGGCATTTGTCTTTGGTTTTCTGACTTGCATAACCGGATCCGAGAGTTAGTGTAAATGCTGCGGCTCCAAACATTTTGTCATGGTCACTGTCAAGGCGGCCATGGGAGTTCATTTACGAACGCTCTTGGAGCACTGTTTGTAATATTTTTCCCGAATTCTACTAGTTCGGTTGGCGCAAAAAAGGACGTCAGACACACCTCTGCTCCTTATGCATCTCGGTGAGTTTTAATTGGCAGGATTGCTCTTCCGATCTAGTGTGAGCGCTGCTTTATGCCTCGTTCCTCGAGATTTTAGCCCGATAAGATGCGCAGTAGCCGGTAGACTCCAGTCCGCTATCATCGTAGACCAGTTCATGGTCTAGGACAGGTTCAAAGAAATTATCTGCGGCCGCGAATTCTCGTTGGCGATTCTCTCTTTGTTTGGGGCCGACATCGGACGACGACGGGAGCACCATGCAGACTTTCGTTTCCATAAACATTGTAGAAGATAAAAATTAATCAAGGCCGTGAGACCAATTCTCCCATCGGAGATGTGATACATGTAATGACCCCGGGAAGCTAGGTTCTCTGCCTGTGTATACCAACCAAATCGGTAAGCAGAGAAAATAAAAGCAAGGGCTGAAAAATGTACATATTGGCGAGATACGCCGAGGTGGTTGATATCCGTGCCAAAGCGTGCGGAGCATCGTTCATCTCGGACGCGCAACTCTGCTGAATTCGACCCGCCACGGATGCTATGAACCGTACACCCATAGTTCATGTTTCAGGGAATGTAGATACCGTCAACTTATCACTTCCTGTGGGTCCCATAATGCTGTGTAAATGCCACGTCGGTGAACTGTCTATCAGGAATATTGGGAATGCACATACGTGAGACGCGATTCCGTTCCTTGAGACACGATGTCCGGAGGAATCTGCTGGGAGGAATCTGCAACAGGTAAAGAAGATTGATGGACAAACTTAAAATTGTTGCACCAATAAGCATCCCGCCTTTCAACGCGACAGTCTTCTTACGTCCCACGCATGTCCGTCGTCTGACTGCCCTTGTTCCACAGTTGCAGGGTTTGGAGTTGCAGGGTGAGGGTGATTGGACCACTTCCATCGCCATCACCTTCCTCGAAGCTTCAGAAATTTTGACTTCTCGAATATGCGTTCAATTCACATGATTGGTCGATGGACGCCACACTGCGGCCCCTTGGAAAGATCCGAACGACGGTCCTCTGAACTTAAAAGTCTGGTTCGGAGAGACTAGGACTTATCAGCAGGATGTCAGTGGGTGGCATCCCAACGTGGCGATCGATAACCTGTGAAGAAAGCTGACGTGTAAACGGTGCCAATAACAAGCAGCTGGAGTTTCAACGCGCTGTGACCGATCAGCAGAGCGTCACGAAGGTAAGGTGTCCAAAGTGGATATATGTACCACTAAAAGAATTCGCACAGGTAATCTGGCGAAAGTGTAGGTTTGGAAATAGAGGGAGAGGTACCCAGATATGGTGGATTCCGTGTTTGAGGGTGAAGGTTCAAGCCTCAAGGGCGGGGGCTTGAGCTCAAGTCTCGGCGCTTCAGCTACAAAAAACGCTCATCAATTCTGAGAGTATTATATTGGATCGTTGGCTGCCACATGCTCCGTATCGCCAGTAAGCGCACCGCGGCGAACGTCCTGACCTCACAACGGGGTATGACGCGAAAAATCATCCTTCACTGCTCAGGCTTTCCCATGAGTAATTAATGGCTCAAGAGACGCAGGGTATGGACGTACTTACCCACAGCTCGAAGGTCGTCCTGAGAATTGGCCTTAAAAGTGATGCTTATGGGAACGACCAGAAGTGTACGCCATTTTGCGATTACATTCTCTGACTGTCATTGGCCATGAACTGGGAGTGAAGAACTTGCCTACTTGGACATACAGTACCAGTATGACTTGGAGGGCAGTCCACCACGCAGTCGGACCTTCTCGGAGTTGGCAATGCAGGCTCGGGGACTGTCAATTTTTTGCCCCTCTGTTCCGAGTGAATTCCTTCCATTCACGCTGCGTCAACTTTAACAACGCGGCTATCGTTAAAATTCTCTTGATTGTGGTTCATATATACGGTGAAGCTTTCTTACTAGGCCGCCTGGGCAATCTGAACGACGCAGTTGATGTCTTGTTTCGCCGCCGAAGTGGCCTAGTGAAAGATCTTTCTGCCAGTGTAATCTCTCCTAAAATCCACGACAATACTTGACGATTGAGAACGGGCAAGAAAAGGTGGTTGGTCAACCCACTAGTGACCTAACTGCGCTAAAGTTGGTTCGATTCACGGATTCATTAGTGGCAATTGCGCACGGGCCAGCTCTTTTTCAGGAGTGACCCTGGGATATAGATCAGCTGCTCTTCGTTTACGCCCGCGATCATCCCACTGCACCGGTTAAAACGCCCCACTATGGATTTAGAAGAGTTTGAGGTGACCCTTCGTGGTGTTGACGCAGCGATAAGCGACGCATCCGGCCCATTGTCAATCCCAGATGCCTTGAAGTGGATTGACACCGAATGGCACACCGCCAGCAGGCGAGCCAGGTGGATGGATCTCCTTGGTGACTATGCCGGAATCGAGCCATTCATCGTTGATGGTGAGAGCGCCACTAGTTTCCCATGTTTGTTCACTGACGTACGTGCTCTCCCCACAGGGCATTCCCTGATTCAACTTGTCATCGATAATCCACTACTCGCATTGGGAAAATCAGGCGGTAAGCATCGTCGAAGCACACTCTCGTAGAGGGTCTGAGTATGGCCACCAAATCAGATCCGTCCTTTCAGATCCTGCATGCTTTTCATATACTGGAACGTATACTAGGGGAGTTTATCAAACGTTCGGCTGTTTTTGACGTGGTATTTTGGGATGGTGTGTTCCATACGACCTCTTTCGAGCCTCCTTACTGACGCCAACTAGAAACCCGACACCTTGCATTAAAGACGGGTGTGGGTGGCGTCGAAGAAGCGTCCAGGTCCCTTGCGCGTAAACTCCTGTTCAACCACTTGCTCAAGATTCCGCGAGTTTCTGTGTATACATTCACTGGTCTTTCCGATCCGAAGTGGGAAGAATACCGGTTCTTGCGAAAAGTAAGTTGACATACATTTGTTGATGTTCATCTCGTTCACTCCCGTCTAGCCTATGTTTGCCCTTGTCAGCGATGGTGGTGTAGATGAAGACTCCATGGATCGTTTTACCGCGCAACGCATCCTTTCCCACCGCGTATTTTTGTACGATCTTCTAACAAGCGGGCTGGCGCTCGCTCTCTTGGCCGGAGCCGAGTTTCGCGACTCAAAGGTCTGTATTTTCATAAGGTAATAACAAATGAATATCCGGTTTATTCCAATGATCAGATCCTCTCTTTTGTCTATGAGTGGAAATCACGTCGAGCCGACAATTTCATCGTGTCCCCTGTTCGTGATGCATACTCTACGGCGGTTCGTGCTCTTGAAAGGGAGTCAAAAGGAGTCAGTCTCGTCCAGTCATCTACAGCACTCGAACCCGTCAAGACGTTGAGGGAAGTTGCACCAGAGGATGTTGCTCTAAAGGTGGCATCGCAAATAACATTTTCTGACGCTGGAGAAAAGGCCCTCTTCTACGCATTCCTTGTTCATCTATTGCTACTTCGTGGCCTCTCAACGCAAGATCGGGCTAGAAAGTTGGAGCCTATGCAAACTAAATTCAAGCGTCAGCTAGAATCGAATTTTTTTCCGAGCGTTTTCTCCGCTGTAGAACTGGCGATTACTTCATTGGGCGCAACCATTGATGTCGACGTGAGGGTCTTCATTGCACTCGTTCGATTTTTGGCGGAGAACAACATCAGCGCGATGCAAGATGTGGTGGGAAATGATATTGCCAACATCGTCCGGGACAAACTTTCGTCGTTCTCTGTTCCGGTCTCAGCGTTTTCGCGATTTGCCGTAGAATTCCTCCCGTCATCAGAGGTCGCTTCTCCACCCGCGGAGAATAGGCTTGGCCTGCTTCCCTTCAGCAATAAAATATTCGACGACGAACTCGCACCAATTCGCAGCCTCGCAGACGGTGGCGCCACGGGAGTCAAGAAGGTCGATAAACCAGGTGAAGATGAAGGAGTGGAGAGCGACGAAGAGCCTGGTTCTGATGAATGGGACACTAGCAGCGAAGAAGAAGAAGAAGAAGCGGAAGAAGAGACAAGTACACGCAAATTCCCGATCGAAGTGCCTAGAACGGGCTATTTTGACGACGGAATACTCTTCAATGACACCCGACACTGGCACAACCACAAAAAGTCCCTGTTGCCGAAACACCTCGGAGGCGAGGACCCTTCTGCGAAGGTGACGGGGAAACAACGGTTTAAGAAACTCCGGAAGGACCAGTATTTCATGAAATCACTTCATGACCAGGCTGCGACCTTGACGGGAGCGTCTGGCGCAACGTTGCATCAAATCAAAATACCGTTAGTCAAGGCAGGTCAACCTACGCCTAAGGTGAAGTACATTTACATCATATGATTGGTCAACTCTTTCCGAACTGAGACGCCACTACACCAGTCGAAGCAAAGCCACGCGCATCCCACTGCCCCAAAAACACAGAAACAATCCAAAGCAGATGCCATTCGGGAACAAAACTTGGCACAAAAAGCTCAGAAGCAACTCACCGAGTCCGTCGCATGGCTAACCGCGCGGACTCGTGAGCTAAATTCCGAGACCTCGGTGTCTTCTCTAGAAAAGTCCCTCTCGGATTTGAAACGCAATCCGAGGTCGAACGAGCCATTCGTCGCGATCGAGTTGATGTTGTACCGTCTGCATCGTTTGTTTCAACATTGGATCTTAGATCCCCAACGTGAGCTGCAGGAGGTCCGAGACAAGCATGTCGTCGTGGTACTTCGTACGATCAAGGACATGCTCGAAATTAATTACTCGACGAGCCGTACCCGCAAATGCATCCAAGACGTCGTGAACGTCCTTGGATTCTCCGCGTACTCGGACGCTCTCACAATTCCTCTAACGACGCCGGACGATCGACCCCTTACTTTCCAGTTTGTGGAATTGGTCAAGTCGAAAACGCAAGAATCATTGTATTCGTTCATGCGTATCAAGGAACATCCAATAGAATGGCAATTGCGCATGTTTGGCGAGTACATGGATCGAAGTATGGACAGCCAAGATGATCAGCGTGTCTCGTTCAAACCCGATGCGTGGCAGAAAGAAGTCCTGGATGCGATCGATGACTACAAGTCCCTCCTTGTTGTAGGTATGTGATTGTCATGCTAGGTAGCCGTATTGTCCGCTGAGTCGTGTCATTGCCAGCGCCAACTAGTGCGGGTAAAACGTTCATTTCGTTTTACGCTATGGAAAAAGTCCTTCGGGGATCAAACGAAGGCGTCATCGTTTATGTCGCTCCTACGAAAGCGCTCGTTAGCCAGGTCGCCGCTGAGATATACGCGCGGTTCAGCAAGGACCTAAATGGCAGTAAGTTGCTATATTCTTATACTCGTCAGACGACATTGCAGAGTCACATCGCTTTATGCAGGGAGTTGCTGGGCCATACACACGCGCGACTATCGTATCCATGATCCTCAAAACTGCCAGATTCTCGTCACGGTTCCTGAGATGCTTGCAATTATGATGCTTTCGCCACCCTTGGCGAAATTATGGTCTCCTTACGTGAAATAGTACGTCTGTTTCCAATATGTTCTTGTGCGACTCAACGATCTCAACAGCATCATTCTTGATGAAATTCATACGATCGGTCAGCAAGAGGGCGGTTCTGTATGGGAACAAATTCTTCTACTTGCTCCTTGTCCTATCATGTCAGTCTTTATCCTTTGTTCGTTCTCGTTACGATAACCCGTTTGATTCTGTACAGTGGTTTGTCTGCGACAGTGGGTTCCCCTGAAAAGTTCAACACGTGGCTGGAATCCGTTCAAAATGAAGGTGGTTTCCAGCACGCGTTTGTCCACCATCCCCACCGATACTCCCATCTCCGCAAGTTCTTTTACAACATCTACCAAAAACCGAATGCATTTAAATCAATCACCTCGCACAAACCTACCGGACGGATGCGATATCTCCATCCTATCACGATGCTTATCTTTGGACCGAGGTCTATCCCATCCGATCTGGCATTAGAAGCGGCGGACACGTTACTGTTATACCGTGCGCTCGCAGAAAACGGCAGCATATCGCTCTCGACATTAGATACATTGAACCCATTAAGGTTCTTTTCTTCTGACAGACTCCTACAACAGAAGGACGTGATCGCATACGACGCCGCGCTCAAGGAGTGTCTCGCCCCCATGGTGTCCAAGTTCGATCCACGCGACCCTGCGGCCCCGCTGCACAAGGTGATCGCGAGCCTGGAAGACAAGATGCTGAGCCGGGTACCTATTAAGGTGATGAACACTCAGCCAACGCGCGCCATGTTCAAGTACAACTTGATCCATCTCGTCTGTGATCTCCACGCGCAAGGCGATTTGGTAAGCATCATGTACATCACCTGGAGAGTACAACCCTTTCATTTCTCCTAGCCGGCCATCTTTTTCAATTTTGACCGCACAGACTGCGAGATCATGGCCAACACTCTCCACGACACGTTAGCTGCCGAAGAAGAAGAATGGCGTGCCACGAGTCCAGAATGGAAACACAAACTGGAACAATACCAAGATTGGCTCTCGAAGGCCAAGGATCGCGAGCGCGCAGCTGCCAGAGCAGCGAAAAACAAGGCTGATACGGATGATGTCAAGACGGAGACGGTCGAGTGGCAGGCGACATTTGATCCCGATGCGCCGCTGCCTCAGTTCTCCTTTGCAGGTCAGCACACGTCATATACATTGACCATGCTCGAGGAGGAGGTGAAGCGATTGGCCCGGTGGACTTCGACATCTGAGTCGGCGCTCGCTTGCTTGAGACGGGGGATCGCAATACATCACGCTGGTATGAATAAGCAGTACAGGACGCTCGTCGAAAGGTTGGCGAGGCTTTCTTTTTTCTTCTAAACTGCTGAAACGGCGTGGTAGCCTGTTTCGTCGGGGATTCCTTCGTGTCATATTTGCAACAGGTTGATTCCCGTTACTAACACTGAAATGGGTACTAACGAAAATTCACGTAGGAACGCTCGCACTTGGTATCAATGCACCGACGAAGACGTCGGTCTTTTGTGGTGATTCGCCATACCTGACAGCTCTTTCGGTACGTCGTAACTCATTAAATTTGCGAGAGGATGTTGATAAATTTAATCAGTACCGGCAATGTGCCGGTCGTGCTGGAAGACGTGGGTATGATCTTCTCGGGAAAGTTGTATTCTATGGTCTCCCCATGGATCGAGTGCAGCGATTGACTCTGTCCAAACTCCCGTCACTTGGTGCCAATTTTCCAGTGACGTCCACGCTCATTCTTCGCCTTTTCAACCTTCTCGAGGGTTCTGAGTATGCACCTGCTGCCGTGAAAGCGGTCCAACGCTTTTTCCGCCTTCCCCAAGTCAGCTTCAGTTCCGAAGAAGGAAAGCACCAACTCCTTCATCACCTCCGGTTCAGTATCGATTATCTCCGACGTGCGCGCCTGTTGGACGAACTCGGTCGCCCATTCAATCTCTTTGGAATCGCCGCCCATTTGTACTACACCGAACCGAACAACTTTGCGCTCGTGACGTTGCTCAGACATGGTGTCCTCCACCGCATCTGTGCACAAACCAGCGCGATCCAAGCCAGGCGCGACTTCATCTTGCTCATGAGTCACCTCTTTGGAAGGCGGTACCTGCCCGGATCGTATCTCAAAGATGAGAACATGGCCGAGATCATCAAAAAGTCAGCTTCAATGGTTGTGTTACCTCCCTTGTCGGACGACGCCCAGCAGGTGCTTGCGGCTCATGAACAAGAGATTCTCCGCATCTTTACAGGGTATGCGGTCACATACGGCTCCGAGCACGATGCTGAATTGGGGCCGGACACCCGTCTCCCGCTGAGCGGTGTCGAGTTTGGTGACACGTCCAGCACGGGGCAGTTTGGGACGTGGTTGCAGGACACATCGATCAGGGTCCTGGCAAGGTCGCCGTTTGTCGCGAACTCAGGGCACGACGACCAATTTGAGAGTGTAGCGGATCTGGCGAGGACAGCGCGAAGCGGACTAAGTCTGAACGAATACGCCATCCCGTCGGTTGCGCCTATTTTCGCGAAGCCAGCAGGGGTCGAGTCGGATGAAGACAACCCGAGCTCGGGCCAGAGCGGACCGCATGCCACATACGGGTTTGCCCTCAACGCATACATTCTTGACTTTTATACGCATGGCCAAGTCAAAACGTTGAGCGTCGCGAATGGGATCCGACGTGGCGATGTCTGGTATTTGTTGGAAGAGTTTGCGCTGACGTTGATGACAGTGCGAGGTGTGTTGGAGCAGCTGATCATGCGAAGGCGGGAGGCGAGCGAAGGGTCGGATGTTGAGGGTGAGGAGGGTGGTGAGTCGGAAGGTCTGGACAGCGGGTTCATCGATGTAGAGGATCCGACAGAAAGATATGAGGCAGAGGATGGGAACAGGGATGGCGACGGAGGGAAGCGGGTGATTCAGGTTGGGGGTGGGATAGGAAGAGTCAAGCCTGCTTGGGTAGCGGAGAGGGATTGGAGAGTTCTCGAGATGGTCTACGAGGCGACGGCAGAATTTGATGAAAAGTTCAAGGCGATGTGGGCCTAAAGGATGGAAGCTGGCTGGATCCCAAAGACTTGTGCTCGTACATTTGATCAAAGTAGAAAACGGTCCCGTTTTGAGGTCATTTTGAGCGCAGGTTTGAAAATGGATTTGGTACTTTGATATCCCTGGTTTTGGGTCTGTTTTGGGCGCCGATTTCGCCTATGGTGAACGATTGTCATGTCGGAGACAACGACACCATTGCTGGCAGAATTTGGCTCGAATCAGCGCTCAGAGTCAGCTTATTTAAATAAGATACAAACAGTTTGAGGACAAGAAACGACGAGCGGTGCGTTGCATAATATTGGTGAGCGGTGAGCGAGCAAGCAGTATTTGAAACTCAGCCAGTACATGTTGCAGAGAGCTGCCAGCTCCAAAATGGGGGCCGTTTTCTACTCTGAACCCTAATGTACAATCATGGTGCTTTCCACTCGCCGGTCTCACGACAAATCGTGGTTGCAGTCGTCACAGCCGTTGCATATGACTAAGTACCGTAAGTGATGGATATTTCATATACTCACGTCGGATCAATGTCAACGCTGCCACACGTGACATGACTTCAGAGCATCTGTGTGAACAAAAGTTATCAGATTGATGGTTTACCTCGCCTCAGCAACCTCGTAGCGAGCTGATCACCAGAGGCATCGTGTTCAAGTTAAGCATTGCACACGTCTCATGCATAATTACGCATTTCCGTCTATATGATGCCAAAGAAATCTCAATCGCAGATGTACTTGATGTATACGTAGGCTGTGCTGCTGCGGACCTGCTAAGGTGGTCTGCGGTATCTTACTCTTCTACCGGCGTCAGCTTATATATGCGGGTAATTCCAGCGTCTTCGTCAAATACCATCGTTACATTCGTTACGCTTTATTCACTATATTTTCTAATCCAGGATCATGTCTTCCTCCTTGCAATCTGTGGTTTCCTCCGTTCAGACGCAGAACTACGTCGCGTGTATGCCTGTCAATCGTGGCATCTTCTATTAGTCAATCTTATCGTGTGTCTTAGTTGGATTGATCACGACTGTTATACATGACTACGGTAAGTAATGCATATCTGTATATTTACATCGAATTGATAATGTCAGCAGTCTACTCACTCTCGGACGAGGCATGTCTCACATCTTCACGTGCTGTACAAACAGCTCACCTGTTCACAATCCCCCCAGATAGAATATATTTGGGTCAGTACTGGGCGTTAACCACCCTCAGGCCTCACACATTCTGACATTGCTGCAGAATGAGCCCTGGACTTGGGTTTCTCTGCTATTTTTTCTGGTATGGCCATAGCTATCCACGGGATACCGTGCCAGTAGGGTTAACCGTGTTAATTTCCAGGTACGCTATTTTGGCTTGAGTGTAATAATGTGTGTCCATTCTCGTTGCAGCAATTGTCATCTGATTGTTCATCTCTTCGCTAGAGTCGACGCCCTATGTGTGTTCAAAGCTCTTGATTCCGGCCTTGTTGAGCTGACACAATGTGGTACAAGTGGGAAGTTCTTTTGTCCCTGACTCTACGAACGTGATTCGTCGTATCCCTGATGGTGTATCTATTTCTAACTACCTCTAGATGTGTGTGTCCATTTTTGTCTCGTGCTGATCAGTGATGTTTCTGAGCAAGTAATTTTGTCTGATAGCTGTGAGCATGTTATTCAACTATTCTAAAATCCGACATACTGATGTATCCCCTTGAAGGCGCAATTCTCTTCATTTTTTCCGGATGGGCTTCTCTCGTTTGTATGGCCGCTGCTGAATGTACGCACTCATTTCCCCTCAGTCAAGATCTGACTCATTGGTGGAGGCAGTGGCCATGATCCTCAGAGTCTGGGCAATGTACAATCGATCCAAGCTCATCCTCGGGATTCTTCTCATGTTATACGCTACCGAAACCATCCTAAACATAACCCTGTGTGTTTTGGCTAGCATCCAGTATACATCAGGCTCTGGTATGTGGAGTGTCTTCACTTCTTCCGCTCGTAACAGTGAGGCATGTATTATTCTCCTACCATATTAGGAGCCGCCGTAGCTCAAGAACTCAATTTCTCATATTGCGTGGTGCAAGCTCGTCCAGCCTTTTGGGTCGACTTCGAGAATGCCGCTCAGATCGCCCTTGGCACGGCGATGTGTATATTTGTTATTTTCAAATTCACCAGAGAGGCACGTCAAACGCACAAACTGGGAGCACGGTCCCCCCTGAACTGTTACATGAAGCATCTTGCACGAGAAGGCGTCATTTACTACCTTCTGTGTGTTTCGTTCTTCCTTCCACATCCATCGCCATCTTCGTACAGCTATGCTGATATGGACATTAGCATTCTCTTCTGGTCGCTCATGGATATTTCCATCTTCGGCGGAACATTAACCCAAGTGGCAGCGGAAAGATCATCGACAATACCGATCGTGGAAGAATACTCCCCTCCGTTCATGCTTGTCCCTCGTTTTATCATTAGCTTGCGCGCCCTCTATGCACGTAATATTCAATGCAGCTACGGAAGTGATATCGATTCCGCGTTTGGTTTGTCATCAGGGACTGGCCATAACACTGCTAAGAGTGCAATTGTGTTTGCATCTGTCGAGCAGTACGGGGGAGAGATGCAGGCGGAGGTGCAGAGTGAGGACCCAGAGAAACATGAAACGGAGCTGGTCGAAAGGACTTCCGGAGAAGATCACCTCGCTAGTCATAGTCATGTATGATGCATATCATTGTTTCAGTTTGCCCGATCTCGTTCTAGGGAACCGTATCATCATCATCATTTTTCATAGTCCTGATGTGCACAGTTGACGTGTGCATATAAAGTATACAAACCTACATTTTAATTTCTGTCTGCGAAGTGTGTAGCGCTCTCTTGCTCCAGCCCAGGTGAGGCAGACGTCCACCTACTCGGCTATTCAAAAACGCCGCCCCATCAAACAATCAGCATTAATGTCGTATTGGAATCATACTTGAAGTTGGGCTGAATGGCCTGCTTCGCCTTGTAGTACCCCCCTAATCGGTGGATCCGACTCTCGATGGGGGTGAGACGGAGTTTAGGGTTCCTATCCTTTGGCTGACTTGAAGGCGTTTTGGGACAGCAATGACTCTTTTGGTGGGATGATAGAGGCCACTGTGAATCATAGAGTGATCGCAGATGAGGGGACATGACGCGCCAAGGTTGAGCGCTGAGCCTGAGGGTCTTTTACCAGTATCTGGAGAATGCCACGAGGAGTAACACAGATATGATGCTGTTGGACCACTTTGGGTAGGCCAACATTGTAACACCGCTCCGAGTCACTACCACCGCTGCTCAGTCTAGTTTCACGACGCACTGGTTCCGTGAGTTACATCCAATGGTCCGGAAAGCTTTGATGCGATACGCCAACGCTGGCTGTAGATCATCGCCCTTTCATTTGCTGGTCACCTTGACGACGAGTGATAACATTATTCCGTATCGTTCACCCACCTTACACAAAGTTTATGATGTTAGCCAACCATCAACGGCGCGCTCCTACTCGGATCTTCCCGTGGGGAAGTCTGTAAGTTACTGCGGGTTACTATCAGTAAGTTTCCATCATTCCTTTCTGAGGCCAAATTTCACAGAACTGCTACGCCAACAGTGTGTCCTCGTCTTTTCCTCCGCTATTCACTGCGACGACGACTGACGACATCACAATGATTCGTGCAGCAGGTTTTCTGAAACCGCCTGGGGAACTAAGTTGGGCATCCTATCCATCTCATGTTTGCCGTGATATTTACGTTACCGTCTAACTCTTACGATGTCGCAAGGTAGTGCCCGATCACACTCTTGATGCAGGCTATTTTCGGTTGTGCTGCGGTACTCATAGGATGGCCTGTGAGCGAGCACGACCTGATGGCGCGAGCTAAGGACAGAGTAAGTACCAACCACAGCCAGTCCAGTGACGTAACGAATGCGTAAAGTGACTTGCGTAGTATACGAGACTGGAGGAAAGGGGGGATGGCGTGTCTGGAGTGTACCAACGAGTGCCCGAGGAAACGAGGTGAGAGTACGAAAATATGCCTAGTATGATGGGCTGATCTGTACGGTATCTTACGCCTTACCGACGTTGGTTTATATGTGCAGGTCTTTCCAACGGATGTCCGTCCCACATCATCCTCTTTTCTATCCTGTATCATGTCTTCCACCTTGCAATCCACCATCGCCTACCTTGAGATAAACAACTATGTGTCGCGTATGCTCGTTGACCTGGTGCTTCCACTCGTCGATCTCACTATGAATCGTAGTTGCAATCGTCTCAGCCCTTGCATACGACTACGGTAAGTAATGGATATTTCATGCTTACCTCGGACGAACCCCAACGTCGCGCTATCAGTCCTCACGTTCTCGGACGAAGTATGCCTCACGTCTTCACACGTTGCATAATCATCTCACTGGTTCACAACCTCCGCAGATAGAGCACATTTGGGTCAGCGTGCCATTGTCCATCTTCAGGCTTCGTATCTTCTGATATTGCTACAGAACAAGCCCTGGACTCGGTTTCCTCGTTATTCGTTCTTGTATGATCCTAACTATCTACATGATATTATATCGGTACGGTTAAGCATCCCAACTTTTAGTCTCGCTATTTCGGCTTGTGTGCTGCAGTGTATTCCTATTCTCTCTGCAGCAATTGTTATCTGATTGCTCATTTGTCAACCAGAATCGAGGTCTTATGTGGGTTGAAAGTTTTAAATTCTGACTTCGTTGAACTAACTCAGCGTGGCACAAGTGGGAACTTCACTCGTGCCGGGCCCTACAAAGGTGATTGCTCATATCTCTGATGAAATATTGGTTTCTGACTGCTCTTAGATGTGTGTGCTTGTCTCCGTCTCGTGCTGATCAACGGTTTCTCTGAACTGCTGATTCTATTTGATAGCTGTGAGTCCGTTTCTTCGGCCTTTTTAATGTTCATATATGCTCAAGGAGCTTATAGGTGAAACTGTTACCATTTTATCTCAGTTGGCTTCCCTTATTTTTATGGCTGCTACAGAATGTAAGAATTGATTTCACTCGGTTGAGATCCATCTCACTGGTAGAGGAAGTGGCAATGATCCTCCGGGTGTGGGCGGTGTATCATCAGTCCAAGCTCGTTTTCGCAATTCTTTTCACGCTATACATTATCGAAACCATCGTAAACCTGATCGTGTCTGTGTTAGAGAGCATCCAATATACCTCAGGTTCTAGTATGTGAAATCTATCTTTATTTCATCTGCGACACGTCTCATTCATACTAAGTCACCACTGCTCAAACACTCAAATTCTCATATTGCGTGGTGCAATTCGATTCACCACTTTGGTTCAAGATCGGGGACTCCGTTCAGATCACTCTTGGCACGGTGATGTGTCTTTTCATCGTCACCAAATTCACCAAGGCGTCGCTTCAAATGTACAAAGAAAGAACAGGATTGCATCTGGACCGTTATATGAAGCTTCTTTTAAGGGAAGGCATCGTCTACTTTTTTGTGTATGTCCACGTCCCGTCCTCCCTTCCATCTCCATACAACTATGCTGATTTTGGACTCTAGTATTTTCCTCCTCTCGCTTATCACTATACTGCTAAACACGACATCGATCCTACATAACAAATGGTCGCAGCTGTTGTACGTGCTACTCTATATACCTCCATACACACTCGCGCCCCGATTCTTCTTGAACTTGCGCGCCCTCTATGCACGCAATATTCAAGTTCAAGGCAGAAATGGCAGTGCCATCGACTCTGCGTTTGGTTTGTCATCGGGGTTTGGCCGTGGTGTTGGGAGTGCAATGGTGTTTGCTGACGCTGGGCAAGACGAGAGAGACGAAGAGGCGCAGGGAGACGAAGAAGAGGAAATACAAGTGGTTGAGAGGATCCCTCCAGGAAAAGATCGCCGTGCTACTGATACCAGTCATAGTTGATCATCGGACATCATGGCATCAACTTGTCAGGCTTGAAAGCCTCCGATTCATTCTTAAATTTCATTTAGCTCATCCCTTTGCAGTACAAAAAACGAATAGATGATTATGGCCAAAGGCCTTGGACAAATGTACCTTTGGTCAACGTTTCTAGTATCCCGAAAGCTGACTACCCGAGTCAGGGGAAATTAAGACCGTTTCCCCCCTAGCAGGAGGTTTCAAACAATTAGCCATGCTGTCTCCGGCCCAGCCCTATCATAGGATCACAAGGGTCAAGCGGATCAAAATGGCCTTGTGGAGTGCATTCCGGGTGCCTGACCGGGCAGTCACAATACTCGAGCGATGTGAACCCAGTGTTGCAAGGACAGGACCTCGAGTACTCCTTCGCGTCGAGTGGCAGATTGAACTGAAACGTCCCAACTTGTGCTCGTCGTTTGTGGTCTGGCCAATGCAATAGCCATCTGCCGTCTGGCACAGAGATTCGAGCTTGCAAAGTTGCCAATGAACCAGGCCTCAGGATCGGCTCCAGACTGCAATCAAAGAAAATTGACTCGTTTTGTAACCCCCAGATTGCTCAGGGCCCAATCACAGATTCTCGAGTTCTTGGAGATAATAGTCGTGACGCCCGATTATCTTGGACGCGGACGAAGAGCTTTGATGGAATGCGCCACTGATGCTGGAGGCTGAAGATCATCACACTTTCTTCCGCTTGTCACCGTGACGACGAGTGATGACACTATTAATATTGTAGCGGGTTTTCTGAACTGCCAGTGGCTGTCAGTGGAGACGGCGGTAGACCCAGAAAGAGGATGGACACAACTTGAACACGCGTACTAGCGCTATATAGCCTCATGTACGCCACAGCCGTGGGTGTGCTACCCTGCCTCGCGAATCCATGAGGTATGTGCACTGCATGCTCGGCCAATCCTAGGACCCAGCCCCTACCCCACTGTCCTAAGTTGAACATGATTGCATCCATCTCGCGGTAATATTCGGCATACACTTCCGATCAAGACTCTGAAAGGTCACGGTAACACCCGATCACACACTCTTGACGCAATGTTCAAACATGGTGCTTTCCACTCGTCGATCTCACGATGAATCATGGTTGCAGTCGTCACAGCTGTCGCATACGGCTACAGCAAGTAATGGATATTTCAGGTTATATAAGCTTACGTTGGACGAACCTCAATGTGTCAACGCTGTCACGGTTGACAATCACGATGTTGACATGTTGACATGTGCCATGACTCATGAGAATCCATGCCCCCAAACAATCGACGTGAACAAAAGCCGGTTTGCCTCGCCTAAGCAACTTCATAGCAAGCTGGTCGCCAGAGGCATCGTGTTCAAGTTAAGCATTGTACCCACCTCATGTTTGGTATGTATTTCCGTCTACTTTGAAGATACCAAAAAAATACTCAATCGCATGTGTACTAGCATTCGATGTAGGCTATGCTGCTGCGGCCCAAAGGCGGTCTGCGGTATCTTACTCCCCTACCGGTGCTGGTTTATAACGTGCAGGCGCTTCCGGCATCTTCGTCGAGTACCACCTTCACATTAGTTACGCCCTTCACCATATTTTCTAATCCAGGATCATGTCTTCCCCCTTGCAAACTGTGGTTTCTTCCATTCAGTTGAACAACTACCTCGCGTGTATGTTTGTTATTTGTGGCACTTTCTGTCGATCAACCTTATTATCCATCGTAGTTGGATTGATCACGACTGTTGGACATGACTACAGTGAGTACATGCATGTCTATGTATTTACATTGAATAAACTTGTTGACAATATTGTCAGTCTACTCACTTTCGGACGAGGTATGTCTCACACCTTCATATGTTGTACAGACATCTCACCGATTCACAATCCCCCCAGATAGAATATATTTGGGTCAGTACTGGGCGTTAACCACCCTCAGGCCTCGCATATTCTGATATTGTTGCAGAACGAGCCCTGGACTTGGGTTTCTCTGCTATTTTTTTTGGTACGACACTAACTGTCCACGCGGTACCGTGGCAGTATGGCTAACTATGTTGACTTCCAGGCTCGCTATTTTGGCTTGAGTGTAATAATGTATGTCCATTCTCGCTGCAGCAAGTGTCATTTGATTGTTCAGTTGTTCACTAGAGTTGACGCCCTATGTGTGTTCAAAGCTCTTAATTCCGACCTTGTTGAGCTGACACAATATGGTACAAGTGGGAAGTTCTTTCGTGGCTAGCTCTGCGGTGGTGATTCGTCGTATCCCTGATGATATATTTATTTCTAACTACTTTCAGATGTGTGTGCTCATTTTTGTCTCATATTGATCAGTGATGTTTCTGAGCAAGTAACTTTGTCTGATAGCTGTGAGTATGTTATTCAACTATTCTAATGTCAGATATACTCATGTATCCCCTTGAAGGCACAATTCTCTTTATTTTTTCCGGATGGGCTTCTCTCATTTGTATGGCCGCTGCTGAATGTACGCATCTATTTTCCCTCAGTCGAGATCCGACTCATTGGTGGAGGCAGTGGCCATGATCCTCCGAGTCTGGGCAATGTACAGTCAATCCAAACTCATCCTCGGGATTCTTCTTGTGTTGTACGCTATCGAAACCATCCTAAACATTGCCCTGTGCGTTTTGGCTAGCATTCAGTATACATCAGGCTCCGGTATGTGGCGTGTCTTTATTTCTTCCGCTGGTAATAGTGAAGCATGGGTTATTCTCCTACCATATAAGGAGCCGCCGTAGCTCAAGTACTCAATTTCTCGTATTGCGTGGTGCAAGCTCGCCCACCTTTTTGGGCCAAATTTGAGGATGTCGCTCAAATCGCTCTCGGCGCGGCGATGTGTATATTTGTTATTTTCAAATTCACTAGGGAGGCTTTTCAAACATACAAACTGGGAGCACGATCCCCCCTGAACTGTTATATGAAGCTTCTTGCGCATGAAGGCGTTGTCTACTTTCTTATGTATGTCCAGATTTCATTCATTCTTCCATCTTCAAACAATTATACTGATTACGAACGCTAGCATTCTCTTCTGGTCGCTTATGGACTTCTTCTTTGGCGGAACATTTACCCAAGTGGCAGGATGGTCGGCAGTGCCGATCGTGGCAGAATACTCGCCTCCGTTCATGCTTGTCCCTCATTTCATCATTAGCTTGCGCACCCTCTATGCACGTAACATTCAAAGCAGCTACGGAAGTGACATCGATTCCGCGTTTGGTTTGTCGTCAGGGATTGTCCGTGATACTGTTAAGAGCGCAATTGTATTCGCGTCCGTTGAGCAGTACGAGGGAGAGGTGCAAGCGGAGGTGCAGAGTGAGGACCCAGAGAAACATGAAACGGAGCTGGTCAAAAGGGCTTCCGGAGAAGATCACCTCGCTAGTCATAGTCACGTATGAT
>JBBPTX010000086.1:0-78993 GCA_038094595.1 Pulveroboletus aff. annulatus
GGCCCCAATCCTCGGAGCAGGGTGCCTGACAGACGTGACATATGGACTGACAACCCGGGTGGCCTTTGTAACACTTTCTATTCGTATTACTTCTCAATCTCACTTCACTTAGCGTTGTAACATATCTCGTAACACTTTTTATACGTATTACTTCTCGGTCTCAATTCAACTTCCGCTTTCGGTGCTTCCTTAGCGGGTTTTGCCACGGATGTGGCACGTTGCTACTTATTCATAAGCCTCCCCGCCAAGATCTCAACTCACGGGAACACATAGAGACCTTGTCAGACTTCAACTGGCAACAGCCTGAATGCCTGCGCCGGACTAAATCAAGTACGGCAGTCCAATCCAACCAATGGCACAGGAGATTCAATTTGCAGCTTAATTCATCAGCGGGACAGTAAGCGGTCTTGAGCCAGTAGCCGGGGTAGCCGGTGGTCATAACAGGTCATGACTGGTCAAGACCTCCACCGGCCCACTGATGTTTGTTGGTCATACAAGTATTACTGAATTCGAATCACCCAATGATCTTAGCTGCAGCCATGTCGCTCCTCTATTTACTTCAGGCGATAGTGAATGCTTGCACCTCCACGTTGTACAAATGTGCATACTCCCCATCTCTCGATAATAGATCTGCATGAGTGCCTGTCTCGATAACAGTACCTTCTTTGATGCAGCTGAAGAGAAAAAACATGAGTACGCCACCAGCCCCTCTGGCCAGTCACGTCGGGTCAAAAACTGTAGGAACAAAGAACACACACGATCAAATCCGCGTGTTTCATCAAATGTCTGAACCGATGTGTCACAAAGATCATTGTTCGGCCTTTTCTTTCCTGCCTGAGGTTGGTAAATAGTCGGAATTCATCTTCAGGATTGAGGGCCGAGTTGGGTTCGTCTACAGTGGTGAGCTTTACGGGAGAAGTGAAGAGGCGCATGAACGTGCGAGAACTAGAAGGGTGTAGAGGGCGTTATCAGTGGGGAATAAACATACGCTACCAGCTTTTGTTTCTCTCCCCCTGTTCGATTTCGGGTTAAAACATGCCGAAAATTAAAAAGATAGTGAGCCGTTTCTTACCTGAAATGCTAGCCGGTTTCCCCAACTTCTTCTGCATCGCTTCCAGCACACTGTTCCCCCGCCCTGCGTGGCTTATACGACCCGTTGTGGGACTGAGACTCACGACCTACACCCATTGTGACTCTTGTACAGAACTCCCTGTCAATTGTACAACTTCCGACTTGAAGTCTCCAATATCACAGCTGATACTACATTTTGGGATGTACTGCTAACTTCAGTGTGGTCGCAGGTCTCGTCCGAGCCTCTCAAGCCGCGCAGACCGCTCTTCCAGGTCGATGACGCGCCGCTCGGCTGTGTTCAACCTCTCCAATCTTGCCAGACGCTCCTCCAAGTGTGACATCCGCTCCTCCATCGCGTTCTCCATTTCCTCGAGCATCTCATTCGCAGCCTGTGAAATGCGGCCTGGTTGTGCCCGACGAGTCACGGACCCACCGGCAGGTGTCTTGGTCCTTGTCGAGCAATTCGTTGCGCTCCTGGTGATAGCGGATGGGCCTGAGATTCCAGATGCATGTAGCTGTGGCTGTTTCAAAATGCCACGAATCCTGTTGGCAGAACTGGAAGGTGATACGGGAGTCTGCCGGCTCAGGGGATCTGCGAAAGGAATCGGTGACAGGGAGCGACGAAGGGCAACAGACATGTGGCTTTGTGTGTGCGTAGTCGACTCGGAACGCCGACAGCACGGCACATGTAAACGCGAGCATGTGGGAGAGCTCTCCTGCCCAGGGGCTCTGGATGAGCGAGTGGAGCCCAGAGCTTGGGAGCGTGACTGGGAACGAGATTTGTGTCGCTTGGTACTACGCCTGGAACATGTGCGAGAGGCAGAGCGTCCGCGAACCTCCTCGACTGTGCTACAGCGGGTTTTAGCCTTCCTGCATGGCGCACATGCGATACACCTCTCGCTCCGCTGAGGGCGACATATGTCTCCCCTTTCAATACAGCGCTTACATTCATCGTCGTCGTGGTATTCGTGACTGGATCTGCTCCGGGCACGCTTCCTTAACAGGCCCCGAGGCTCGGAAGACCTGCCACGTGTGTAGCCCTGCCAGTGTCTCGGGGGTCTGAGCCACTGTGACTGTTCTTCCTCGGTTTCCGAGCTCAGCAGTTTCATCTCCTCCGAATCAGACATTGGCTCCATCTTTCTCATCCGGTGTCTTGCGCGGAGCCACGGGTGGTTGGGCTGAAGACTCGTGTCGCATCTAATGATCTCCGAGAAAGTCGGCCAACGGCGTCCACCCATGTGTGTGAGGTGTATGTCGCATACAATAGTGGATAGAGGTATTTTAACTCCCTCTCCGTCCACAGACCATATAAGATCCTTTGAAAGTAACGGAGATAATCAATAATCGAACCGAAAGTGCAGTACGTTCTCACCAATTGGTCCTTCAGCTCATTAACAGCTTCGTCCCATAGTTGAACACGAGTCCTGTTGGGAGGGACATCCCCTTGAATCTTAGTGCGGAGAATTTCTTGAATAGTGTTTGAAGCCCTGTCAACAATTCGTTGTGCCCAGGAAATATTTGCTCGGGTTGAGGACATGAGGATTCCAAAGGGAACTTGGGGTGGCAAGTAGTCGATAAAGTCGTAGTAAAAACCTATGGCAGTTAGAAATCGGGAAGCGTCGATAGTAAGAGGGTGATATCGGATGATGTACATCAGGGCTTATTCAAATTCTCACGCCCCTGCTCGCGCTGCGAATTTCAAGTACGAAGATTGGATGTATGCCAGCCGCCCCCGCCGCAAACTCCAATTGGGCGTAATCTCAGTGTCCGTCATGATATACTAAGGCGACAAGAGAAGAAACATAACCCGAATCTCGCTTCTGTGCAGACTCGGAGCTGAGGTCTTGAATAGCCAACTGAAGACATGGTCAATTGACGCACCGGCATCATTGAATATTCTTGGAAATAAAGTTCTCCCTCATTGCTTGCACAGCAATGTTTATCCGAATCGTCCGCCGGGCCTGCAATGTCAATCGTTCCTGACATCAGGAGCCAACTGCATGGCGGCACGTATCATCCTATTCCAAAAAGATGCTGAGATTCATAATCAGATTCTAATTTTCCAGAAGATAGAACTGACCAAAGGTTCTCGAGTGAGGCCCGGGTAATCGGATTCATGCTCCAAGTCAGTATCGGTTTGCGCGCACGAAGTAGGCGGGGACAAGATAGCCCGAGCCACTATCCTATCCGGAAACTTTCACCAGCGATTGTGACCGCTTTCTGAGTAAGCATGGTTGAATCATGACACTGCATGGTGGTTAGAGGCCTACATGCGAAAGGCTGCCATGCAAATCACTCTGCCACGCCGAAAAGCTCAACGGACGGCGAGAGCAGTACCACCGAGCACGTGGTGAAAGCCTGCTCCCTTGCCGAATGTTATCGCTGAGGCCACATCATCATGGAATTGTAAGCTGGAAATTGAGCAAGATCGTTCGTACCCTAGACTTGGTCCGAGTCATGGAACTGGCAGTGAGTTCGTTCAATGACATACCAGCACCTGCCAGTGTTCAAGTTTTTGGGCGCGGAGGTGAAGACACGGCGTAAGATCCATCGGTAGTACCGGATCAGGGATGTCCATGGTACTTTCTACTACCAATAGTCTGGGTTGACATTTGGCAGCATTTTTCAACAACGGCTACACCGGCCCGGATCAAGTCTCCGACCGAGCCTCAGGGAGTCAGGCACTCAGCCGCCGCGAGTCCACGCAGCAACTTGAATCTGACCTCGGCTCAGGCTGGCTGCTACTCAGCATGATTCTCCGCAGGCACAGTATTCGATGTTTTTCTTTCCTTGCAACCCTTGCGCCCAGTGCCAAGGACTTACTCACATTACCAATCTTGTTCTATTCACCATAGGACTTACGGGCAATTTGGTTCCACGAAAGACAATACGCGTGAGTATCAAACACTTGCACTAACTACGGAAGTCGATGTCGGGTTTCAAACGGGACGCGCCAGAACACTGCAGAATGTACGGCTGCCAGTGAACAAAGGTCGATTTTCCCATGAAGTTTGAACTGATAATAACACTAGACAGCATCGGGGATGCATATCTCGTATTGTGCAGCTATTCCAAAGTCAGTATTTCCGAGCGTCACATCAATCCAAGTTACTTATTCGCTACATGCCAGTGTCGATGTATGCTCTACCTTGCGGGTACATTCTGGGCTCCGGAGGTAAAAGGTAGAGGGACGTCCCTTCTGTGAACATCTGCGATTTGCAGCACCAACCATGTCCTTGAAAATTTTGAACTGGAGTTGTCGTTATTAGGAGTCTAATGAAACGCACGTTGTCGTTGAAGAGATAACTGAGTGCTATCTTAGCGAAACAGGGACACCTACAGATACATTCAACAGGTTCAACTTACATAACCAGACAAGTAACACGAGAGCGACCATAGGATCCGGGCCTGCGTCAAGACAAAGTCGTAGGTAACATGTAAATGATATAAGACATGTAGCTGAGACTGCGTAGTTCCCGCATGTTCGATATGTCTTATTTTTGTAATGCCGATGAAACGCAAGAGAGTAGACTAATCACGGACCCAGCGGTAAATATTTCCTGCACCATTGACCCCCCAAACTACGCCATCAGCACCTGCGCTAACATTGACGAGCGCACCAGAGATCTGGACCCAGGGGTTGGCGTCGTCACCCGTGTATGTGTAGATATCGCTAGCAGAGTTGACGCCCCACACGTTGGTTTTACAACCGGAGGAGATTTCAGTGAGCGCGCCAGGAATTAGCACCCAATGGTTTGCATCCCAAGTATAGCGAAATACATTGCCAACCGAGTTGACTCCCCAAACTGTGCCATCGGCACCTGCACCGACACCACTGAGGACACCGGGGATTTGGACCCAGGGATTGGTGTCATCGCCAGTGTAACGGTAGATGGCGCCAGCGGCATTGACGCCCCAAACATTGGTGGCTGATCCGACAGAGATTTGTGTGAGAACACCGGGAATTTGGACCCAGTAGTTGGTATTCCAAGCATAGCGGAAGACGCCGCCGGCCGCGTTAACACCCCAGACGGTGCCATCCGCAGCCGCACTGACAGTGCTCAGGACACCAGGGATCTGAACCCATGGATTATCGTCATCGCCTGTATAACGATAGATGACGCCAGCAGCGTTGACACCCCAGACATTGGTGACTGATCCAGAAGAGATTCGTGTGAGAGCCCCAGAGATTTGTTTCCACCCGGTCATTGTGGGCTATAAGCTTGATAAAGCAAATATTAAACAAATGTGAGCATGATGATGCCATAGGATGCTCGTGAGCAGAATTGCCTACACACCTTCAGCACCGTAATTAAGCGATAGGAGGATGGCCTCTGCATACGCCATTTATAAAGTGCGGCTGGCGCCCAAGACATATATTTGCAATTGACTGGACAGGGAGATGTGTCGGCCCAAGGTCGTACAGGAGCCATCCTGTGAAAGAACGCCCAGAGAGTAACATTAGCCATTGGACGAACAGGAATACGTGCCAAAGTCGCACTGCTAAAAGGTACTGTCAAGGCCTGGCCCTCAGGCTCAGGCGCTTGTCCATCAGAGTCTAGACAAGTTAGCGCCACGCTCGTATGGCTTGCACTGTTATGTAATTGCGCCCTCACTCAACGCATATACCCTGTGCACCATACCACCTGTTCGTTCCTGCTGCGCCATCACCTGACCGCTGCAATGACAAAAATAGTACGACCGACACAACATCATCGTGAGTCGTGACCATAACGCAACGCACCATTGCATCGACGCACTACGATGGTGCGACGGCGGTACGTGTTCGAATACCCACTGACCCATCCATGTGCTAGAATAGCCTGAGGCTCAGGCTGTAAAGCGGGCCAAAATCAGACACACCGGCACTCACCTTACCCGAGAGAAGATTGAACAACTGGCTGCACGTGTAAGTTACAACGCTTTCCCAATTGGATCCATGCTACCAATGAGCATTGTGCGATGGCCCATACACCAAACTAGATAAAATTGATTCAGTGACACCATTCGCTGATATGCATAGTACATGCACCTTGAAATCTTCTCACGAGATTATCCGGAAATCCCCACGACTCTGACGACCGAACGTGACTATTCAGACTAGCTCCGAGTCGGATCAGCCCAGTCACTGCCTCTACCGTGACTCTCAGCAGTATGGACCGTCACGTATCAGGTACACCTAAGTTTTCTCTATCTTTTACTGTGCTGGCCGCTGATCTGTATCATGTGTTTTCTAGAATCCGACCCCAATGTCTCTGAACGTTCACAAAAGATATGGAGACTATAGAACTACACGCTGGCATCACGACATTGGGTCTTTGCCATGATCATGTCTGTTGGCGGAAGCACTGACAGTCCTTTCAGCGTCGTTTCAATCTCAAAAGAAATTATATCTACTCAAGAAATGATTAGATGCTCCATGGACTAGTGTAATGCTGGGTGAGTCCCCAGTGTACTTCTTCAGGATATTTATCTTGCCTGTAAGTTAGTGGGATCAGAGATTGAAGGAGCACGGCTGCTTCTCACGGAAAAAACACGCAGGTCCTGCATATATGTTCCACTCTAACCCTCATTGGTTCATAGATGAGATGAGTGTCCGCAAACAGGGACCTGATGCCATGCGTGTTTTCAACCCAACCCAGAGAAACAACTAAGGATGAATGGAGGCTGTAACTCTGGATGAGACCCAGTCGATCGGGCCGGCACGCCTCCGTCCCATTGACATTCCGCATTGCTCGACACATCGCCAACTCTCGTCCCTGCTGGTCTTGCTGGATCGGGTTTAATAGATTGATCGGATGGCCCTCGGTGCTACTTGAACTTCGACACAATTTACTTTGGCACGCACGAGTGGAGCTTCATCTGGGTATGGAAAATATCCGGAGTCAATGTGCCCCCTCTGATTAAGAAGTTAAGACTTAATCTTAATCGGAAGAACGTTTATAAGTGACCCTAATTTTCACAGGTGCGCATACATAGGTTTTGCCAATCTGCCATTCAGTCAGCCTGTATCCACGTGAAGTGGCGCAACAACCTTCAAAGAATGCAAGATGAACCGTGTAAGTGCGGTAGAATTAATTGGAGGCTCTTTGATTTTGGAAACATGATCAGAGGTAGGCGGTCTTCATGTGGATATAATACTTGTTCTGTTAGGTACATTCGGGTAAGCTGGTTCTCTTTAACTCATGTCAGTTGGATTCCAGCTGTGTTTAATTGAACTGTTTTTCCAAGCGAGAGCAACTCCGATCCACGGATATAGAGCACACCATCAGCCATCGGCATCTGCCCTTCCATTTTCCTCCTGTTGGTAGTGGTTTTTGATTATCCCTTCATGACAGGTGAACTCCACTTGGAGATCCTATACGTATTGTGTGGAGTTGGCACACTCCGGAATGTCATTCTTGCTGGGAATACTAAGCACCTCTTTAGTGCCTGTGGCGTACGGTCGATCAGAAAATGACTTTAATTTCACTGAAAACAACATTTACGAGTGTCCTCCATTCTCCGTTTGTCACTTGGTATCATGGTACCTAAGTGTTTTGCCAGGGCCATGCGGAGACAATCAAAGGTGGTGGAAGAAACTTTATGTAGTAGCGAAGGCAACATGGAAGTACTAACCAAGCGGCATCAATGGCTCCGAACGCAACTATAAATAGAGCAGGTGCGTTGCATATGCCATGACCCAACACCTGGATTCAAGACAGGTATTCAGATAATTCCTGTCCCCGGCGCATTGCGGACGTTTTAGGCTCATACTCGGCTTCCTGCAACAATCAACTTGAAGTTCGCAACAGAACGAGTTCCTCGAAGGATGGTTCACTGGTGGCAGGATCCGGATGTGGAAGCTCAACTCAACGTTCTCAATACGAACATAATATTCATACTACTGGGCGCTTATGCGTACGTTCGCTTAACTTTCGGGTTATACGAGGGTGCCCCTGACGGGACCATTTTTCTAGGTGGGAGTACTTCGCATCCATTGGTATAGAATACGCCATTATTTTCCAACACCTTCCCTTCCGCTGGCCTCTTGTAAGCAACCACATCTTCAGTTTTTCTTCGTCGCTAATGAATTCTGCGGAGATCCCGTACGTGGCTGGAAGGATATCCCTTCTGATTACCCTCCTTTTGTTGTGAGTATCATGGTCAATGTCAAACGGAGATGCTTGCTCAACTTCAAGCACAGTGCAATTCAAATGAGCCCAGTGCCTTTTGCATGCGGACGTCAGTTCTCATTTATCCCTCACTGTTGTTCTCTGTGGCTAATCCCATGAATCAGCTGGGATTACATTCACAGTGGTGGGGCAGTTCTGCTCGAACAATTTTTGTTGAAACTAGATTTGACTAGCTGGCGGGAGCCACTGCTATCGGATTTTCTGCAACAAATCTCATGATTCGCACGTGAGTTCTGACAGTGGTATACACTGGTTTATCTGCATCCTACAAACAAGCGGCACAGGTGGGTAATGTGGAGCAACTCCCGTCTGGTCCATATACTGTTGTTGTTCGCAACTCTTGGACAATGGACGGTATTGATGGTAGGTATATGAGTCCATCGTCGCAATGTCCTTCTTAGACTTCGTACGTTAGTCAGGCGTCTTGAATATTAGATCTTACAGATCAAATGGGACATGCGTTGCCTATTTCAGGTATCTCCAAATGAGTGCAACAGTCTTCGTTTGTAGTGAGTCTCTATATCATGCCCGCAGTAGAACGCTGCCCATTCAATACGTTCCAGATGTGTGCTATGATTTCCTTGTCCTTACATTGTCCTTTGTAAAGTTGTCAAAACAACCGCGTAAATCTCCTCTGAAGGAGCGTTTGCGAGCACAAGGCCTCTTGTATTTCGCCATTGTAACAGGGGCATCTGTCATACCAGTGGTTCGTACTTGTCACGCTGTTACTTGTCAGTATTACATGCCCATCCGACACCCACAGGTCTTTTCCTTCCTTGGTTCCACTCGTACGAATACCTTTTTTTTTGTTTTTTACGCATGACTCAACGCATGCTAGCCATGGTGGATATAACTTCGAACTTGGGTACGTCGGGGCTCTGGGGCTCTGTTGTTGTGCATGCATAACGTAGCTGACAAAATCTCGCTAGCCATGACTCTAAGGTATTTTCATTGGTCACGGAAACAAACTTCCGCGACTGATCGATCCTAATCAATTTCAGCACCGTTGTATCGTGCAAGGCAGTCAGATCGCTTCTTGTCTTTCGCACGTCTCATTCAAGGTAGGAATTGGCAATCAATGTAGATACCTAGTGTGTGACGTAGTCGTCAGCAGTGACTTGCCCCAGCAGGAGGAGCACGATGTCGTGTTGACGACCCAAACTCCGCAACAGGTCTTCGACGAGCCTACTCTTAACTCTACCAGAGCCAGCGTATAAGCATCGAGTTGTACAATATTCCTATATTTTCTGCCGATCTTCAGACTCGAATCTTCGCCCAGTACGATACAGCCTCTGTACAAACACCAAATGCCAGTGGGTCCGGACTGGCTGTGTCGGTTTAAACAAATCCCGGTGGCTGGCCCAGGGTTGAAATTGGCTGAAGTTTTGAACCGCATCAAGCTCATTCTCAGACAACTTCCCCCCTGGAGATGTACGCATATGGGCATTATCTGACTCACATGAATCTACCACCATTCCTTTACTGGCTCTTAGACAATCAGGTGCCCGAATTTTCCAAACAGCTTCCCCTTCCTTGCCACGGAACAATGCACTATATTTCGTGGACATTCCATCCACTGCGGAGATCGAGGATCTCGCGTACGTTGTATCAGCTGTCATACACGAACATTCTAAGCAACAGCCTTGACTGTATTTACGAGTACAAGCTAGCGCGGATGAAAGCTTTCGCCACCAAATTCCGATCTTCGCACCTTACCAGAACTCTGCTCCCGCCCTGATTCGAGTTACGAGAAGAAACGTTATTGCAGTTGTCAAGGATGTCGTGGAGGACCCACTAGAGGTCTTGATGGCGGTGGCGGATTGCGATAGTGCACGGATCCCCGGGTCGTCTACAGTTTTATTTTTTGGACTTCTTGACAAGCACGATGCGCCGTCTCGTCGAAATATGCGATCCATATTTGTCCCTACACGCTGGATACTCACCTAGCTGGGCAAAGCACTTCCGAAAGGGTCAGGTGACTGGTGTGAAGAACCGATTCTTCCGTGCAATATTTATATATGCCGACACCAAATTGGCGGCAGAATGGGTATATGCACTATTTGTCAAACCCACATGATGGAAGACATGGATGAATCTTGAGCTTGAGATGAAGGAGATTCGATTACATACATGACCCACTTTGACGAATGAGTGGGGTATACTATAGCCTGTATATGTCTTGTCGTGCCTGTAAGGGTGGTGCAATTTGTGATCGCAGTTGTGATAACGGTGCTGGGATTTCTACCAGATTGGGATCAGCTTGGGAATGTGCTAGGCGGAAGATGCCGATGTTTGCGAGCTCGGGATTGAAAATTCAACAGGCCCTATGGGCAAACCCTGGACCCCACTGTGGACATCGTATTTTCACCAATTCCAATGCCTTAAATACAAAGGTACCGTGCGCGAAGTTAACACGAGGAAAGATCCTGTCTTTTCTGGAGGGGTGGCTGCGGAAATGCGATAGACCTGGTGGTAATAAAAAGCGTTTCCAAGACCTTGGATGGTCCAGCCAGTGGTAGCGATTGCACCGAGGAAGCCTGCTGCCCAGTGACCGAGGGAGAACATTTGAATGGTTTGGATGAGACCAGCAGAGCCGGTTCTGGGGATGCCAATGATCCTGCGAAGCGACAAAAGTGAGCAAGAGGGGCACGTGGGGATGAAAGAGCTGATATGTAGACACTGAAAAGAAGATGGAATCCGCCAAAGAAGAAGTACAAGTCTGGAGAAGGATGAGACGATGAAGTTGGGAGTGAAAGAGGACGGACAGTAATACAGAGCTTGTTCCTGAAGCGGGCGTCAAAACGGGTTTATAGGGAAGAGGGGGAAGGGGGTACCTTCATGTAACCATTGTAGATCGGTCTGGGAAGGAGTGAGGAGTGGAGGGGTGGCAGAGAGGGAGAGCTCACCTGTACCACAAGAGAAAGGAGAGGGGGGCAATGATGAAGATGTAGCTTTGGGGGATGAGGGTAAGTAGGGAGGATGGAAATGAAAAAGGGGCGCACCCAATGCTTCCGCCGAGGTCCTTTCCACCGTCACTTGCGCCGGAAACGAGGATGAAGATGCAGGCGATCATGTTGACGAGCAGAGTTGCGAGGAGAACGAGCCATAGCTGGTAAAGACGGGTGATGAGGGAACGGGAAGCCTCGGGAATTTCTTCGGAAATGGAGTGGTAGATGAGTGGGTAGACTGGAGGACATGAGGAGGGGGTGGAAAAGAGGAGAAGGCGACTGACAGGGAGGTCAGTTGTTGCGGCCGTGTTTTCTGATGTGTTCTGTGCGCTGCGAGAGTTCCTGCTCGCGTCGTTCGAGGTCGCGTCGCGCCTGTCGAGGTCTTGGGAGCGGGGGTCGTCAAAAGGGTTCGTGTCGAGCGAGTGCGTCGATGCGAACGGGTTCTGCGTGAATTCGACTTTGACAACACATTGTATCATCGACCTGCGAGTTGGTGAGCGGGACTTATTGCAAGCTTGGGGATTGACATCGCCCCTCAGGCGAACAAGGATGATGACGACAAGAGAAGGTGCTCGCCGTGTACAGCTGTGGAGAGAGGTGACGAAGAGAGGGCTGAAACAACCTTCAAATGCAAGGAAATTCACATCTGCAAGGTCCCGAACGCATTTCCGATTGTTCCACTCAAGTCGTCACCAAGTAAACGCTGAAAAACGGCACACCTTGGTGAGTCGTATGGATTTCTCCAAATTCAGTCTGCCACGAAGATGCGATGGAAGAGTCCAACGATTGGAATTCAGGAAAGCGTTGTTCTTGCACAATTGTCCACGCTCACATTGTGTGCAAGACACCAATATTTGTGAGATTTGTTCTTCTGTGTGTTATCAACATCGCATTTCAAAGAGAGTGGAACCCAAAAAACACCTGATAACGTAGCACTCATTTCTCCCGAAAACTGCGCACGCACCAAAATATCATACGGGACAAATACAGGACAAATGATTTGTCATCACGGAGATCGCCGAGTCTCGATGGCCATTTTTTGCGAAGCATAAACCTGTCCTTTTAGGGTCCAGGAATGCGCACCTTGAAGTCATGCACCAAAGGTATGCGAAGCCTTGTCTCAGCGGGCCACATTCATAGCTATAGGATTTCACACTAATCTACTCTTGGTAGGGGTCTACGTACGCGTCAACTTGAAGCATGAAATACATAGGCTGTAACTTCAAGTTGTTTGAACAAACACAGCCACCCAGGCTCAAGTGTTTCACTGCATCCAACACCCTCGAATCATGTGTAGCTCGTCGCTTTTCAGCCTATGCTATTGGGTGCGCGGGACACCATTCGACCAATGCGAAACCGTTGATGTTTGTCAAGATGCCACTGTTGGTACACTCAAAAAGTACATCTTTGCCTGAATTACTCCCCTATCTGGCACCAGGGGCGGATCACTACAGATCTACCAAACACCCAACGATACACCAGTGCTAAATAGGGATGTCACACACGCCCTAGCCTCCTAGGGTCCCTTTCGATATCCAAGCTGGGTGAACCCTTGCAAGATACGTGGAGGCTCTCCAACGTTATCGAGCCACCGACCACCGGGAGGCCCGATTTCATCCTCTGTACGTGGCACGCTACGTACGTGTGATCTTGGAACTAACACCCGCGTTGTGTAGATGTTCCTTTGGAAGTCACCTGCTAGAGCAGAGGAGCAGACCTCGATTGTTTCGTCGCGCTCACAGCCTCCACGGTCGGAAGCGTCAGTCAGTTTAAGCACGCCGTCCGATGGTATTTTCGAAACAACGGAATACGTGTGGATTTCTTGAAACTGTACAAGGCGTCACTTTTAGATGATGACCTACCGGCGATCCTGTGTACCGCTGGAAGAGAACAATACATGCATCGCGACGAGCCCCTCGGCGAGGTCTTTAGTGATCTTCCCAGATGCTGGGTGTTGTTATAGATAGTCCTGACGAAAGCAAGTGAGGTATTTTCAAGGTAGAATAGTGCTCACCTCCGTTTCTAGCCCCGCCTCTTGAAGTATGCACGGACTTGCAAGCCTTTCGGGCGAATGTGTGGGGAAACAGCACTGCGCATGTCAAGACGACGACGCGGCCGTCGAGATCGGGTCTCCGTACGGTGGAATAGACTTTGGCAAGCACCTCAGTGCAGTGCGATACTTTTGTGGTCACAAGCTGCCCAGAAAGATCTTGGTTTTCTAAGAATACCGAAAACCTACCAAAACGTTCAAAAGTGGATGTGGAAGCTGCCGCAGGGGCGCTTGTATCCTCAGGTGAGCTGTGCATTCGCATGATCGATGGTTTCTGATCGACAGCTACAGGCAAGTCCACGTTTATCGCGTATGCTGATTTTTCCAGTAGCGGTTGAATATCCCAAGTGAGAACAATTCCTATTATTTTCCGCCGATGGCGTCGAGCTTCATGACTTTCAACAACGTACCCCTCGGAGAAGTATGGGCGTAGGCATATGGGCGTTTTATGACCCGGACGAGGCTCTCACCATCCCACTGCCGGCTTTTAGAGAATCGGGCGTTCGAATCTTCCGAACGGCTTCCCCTTTTGAACCACACTGGCAAAAGTGGACGACACAATGGAATATTCGACGGTATATCATGGACGTGCCGTCTGCGGAAGAGATCGGAGATCTCGCGTGCGTTGTATCCGTCCGTACTACATGATCGTTTTGATGAAGCAATCACTTGGGTGCGAGCCAACACACATGATCGGGCTCGCAGCCAAATTCGGCCCCGTTCTCCGCACGCTGTTCGAACTCTGCCGCAACCCAACACATGAACGGGAATGCGAGGCAGACGTGACCGCCGCTGTCCGAGATGTCGTAGCGGATCCATTTGAGGTCCTGAATGCGTTGGTCGATTGCGATCGTGCGCGGATCCCGGGGTCGTCTACGATTTTCTTCTTTGGACAGCTCAACGGACATGATACGCTCCAGGCTTGTCGACATATGCCATCTATATTTGTTTCTACACGCTGGATCCTGACCCAGCTTGGCGAGGCACTCCAAGGTCAGACGGATGATGTGAAAGATCGATTCTTCCATGCCATGTCTGTGTACGCGGACACGGATTTGGCAGCGGAATGGATATATGGAGTGTTTATCAAACCGACGGAAGATGATTCAGATGATATGGACTCGGATGTGGTGGAAACGGCATCATGTACATAGCCTACAGTACGAATGTGTATTCGTCTTGCAAATTGGAAGTGGGACGCAGATCTTACGCGTTCTAAAGTACCGTCCTTGGCGGTAGAGTGAGACTTCAAGTTGTGAGGTCAAGAACGTTGACACGCACGTTGGGACATTATGACATTACTGTGTACATTCGCGCATCGTTCGTTTTTTGTCATCCATCACGATCATATCACGTATCGGACAGTGTTTTTGTCACCGCCGGTCAATGGATTGGGTCCGGACTTGCCCGCGGTATCAATGATGGAACTACTAGTGTCGGTAAGCACGAATAACGGCACAAAGTGCCCGCCAAGTCGGTCCGACGGGTTCCCTAACCATGCGTGGAGAGCCGAACTAGAGTGTACGTTGTGTGGATCGAGACCGGTAATACGGCGTGAGGCGCTTTCGTCATGCACCCTGATTGTGAGCTTTATCTGTACTTGGTGAGAACCGGCGGATGAGATTCGCATGGGGACCGAATAGCGTGTCTCGACCGTCATCGAGAAAATGGACGAATTGCTGTCCAGTATGGCACGCACGACTGGAGGGATCGTGGGGGGGAAATGATGTCGTTGAAAATGACACGGCGTCCAACTTGAAGTCTCGGTTCTCCACCCATGATCAAACACCTATCCCATTTTGATCATACTAAAGCACACACCCTGAGGGTCTTGCATTCTAGTACTAGCGTGACTCGGTCAGCTCGGGACTCAAACCTGGGATAACTTGCGGAAATGGGTGATGGTGCCTGCCATCGTGGCAACTTGGTTCATATCAACGGCACGGACGCGACTGTGGGTCCCGACGTTCCCTGTTGAAGAATCTCAAAACGCACAGTCGCGGACGCATCGGAGAGCCGTATAAAACGCGTTCTGACGAATGGAAGAGGCATCCGAAATGGTTAGTCGCTCGAAGGGTCCCCACGGTCGAGGGAAAACCATACACCGGCCAACCTTGACTTGACGCGGTTTTCACGGACCGCTCTCTGGAGACGAAGATGTGTTTCTTTTTTCTTTTTCGCAGCGGGCTCAAGGCGGAAACGAGACGCACATGGAACGGAGATGGGTAAAAAGCCCTGGCTCGGATGGCATGCATGATACATGAAGCGCGCGGTCGAGCGGCCCGAGATGGGTTCTTCGCACTACTGTGAGGCGGTGTTCGCAAGCCAAGTATGCACGAGGCGTGCTAGTAGAACGTGGCTTCGCGAAGTCGGAAACGAGACGGAGGGTGTAAAACGCCGAATAGGATTTGTGCGGTTGGTTGGTAGTACTAGTAGTGCGGTGGTACGCTAGTGCTTGACAAGTGGACGACTGTACAGTCACGAACGTGGTTGGGTGAAAGGGCGATTATGTAATGAGTTCTTACTTCCAGAACTACTCTTGTTGTACCACTCGCTCACCTGTTTTGTTTTTTACTTGGCACAGAAAGATGGAAGTGGTTTTGGACGGGGCAAGTGCGCACTGGAAGTGAAACACGGGTTACGTAATGTCGATAATCTGACTTCCAGACAAGGATGGCTTGCTCGCTGTCCTTTGTGGTGGCCAGTCGTCATGCCAGTGGTGCCAACTGAGACGAGGTGCCCAGAGGCGCATTCCTGGGACATGTCGATCATAGTGTCATGATGGGTACGTCCTTGTTGCCACGGATTCTTGTTGCTCAGGGAGACAAGGTTGCCAACTCGGGAAGGGAACAAGGCTGGATGACCTTGATTCCTGGAGAATACCTTGTCAGCGGATTCGGAATCGGAAGACATGTGGGTCAGTATTGGTTTTATGTTTTGACATGGAGGTGATGACTACCATCAGCCCCGTTTCAAGTGCTCACAGCTTGTGATAAACACGGATAAACCCTCCTGGTCATAAAGTACGTCGATACGGTGACATGAGATTCCCCTTGGTGCTGCTGGACAGTATCTACCACGAGGCTGGCCTAATCTCGCGCGACGACTTTCGATATGAGTGGGTGCACTGCTATTGATCCGCAGAGAGCGCTCAACTTTTTTCCTAGGTTCTTTGATCACCGTTTCAGCCCTGTTGCTTCTCTCTTGTTTGCCTGTCGCGCACGCTCGGGCGGATCTTGAATGTGAGATCACAGTGCAAGTATTCCGTTGACTGGCTGGTGCAGGTCTGACGCTGGTCACAGTCCGGGCACCGAAGTGTGCTTCTGGGTCGGACGCCATTACGGTGTGGCCATTGCAGTCGTGTGTGCAGCGCGTGCGTTTTATCTTTTTGGTTGACATCTATAAGACCAGTGTTGATGATCATGGTGCAGTGGTACTGCTGGTGTGCATGTGTGCCAGCTGCTCTCGGCCACGCCGCCAGACTTCTCCCGTGATGCGCCATGCCCCTGGTGATCCACCACGCGTCCAGGGTCGACAGATATCTGCACCGTATACCGCTGAGCAGCCATGTGCATTTGTCGTGCCCAGAGAGGCCTGGCAGAGCTCGCCACCGCCCCAGGCGCAGTGGTCCGAAGTAGACCTGTCGAAGAACCATGTATAAAAAAAGTCTGTAGTTGTAAACACAGATCGAGTGTGAGAACTTTTTTTCGACACTCGTTCCAAGTTGCCTCGAAACCTGTTGCCATTCGTTTTCTTTTCCTCCTCGATGCCGAGCCTGTTCTCGAGGTCAAGAACGACCTCGACACCGGGCAAGAAACACAACACACCACTGGACGAGTTTGGCCGCGTTCTGGTCGACTCGCCCCCGAAAAAGGACGGCAGGAAGAAACTCCAGTCCGACAAGGCCCGTGCGCGCACGCTGAGCTCGCCCAAGTCTGACCAGGACATCAGCGACCTCGTTGCCCAGATCCCCGACGGCAGCTTTCTGACGCTCAGCCTCGATCCCCCCCACGACGAGTCTGGCGAGGAAAAGACCCTCGAACACGACTATGGCTATCTCTCGTACGAGCGCCATGTCGTACTCGGCCTCGACGACGTGGCGCGCCTCGTCGATGTCGTCGCCGTCGAACTCGGTGCGCGCGGTCTCACCACGCCCTTTATCTTCTCGACCCTCGCGCTCGACATTTCCGCCGCTGCGATAAAACGCCTCATACGGGCCTTTCTCGACACCTGCGCCAGCCCGACCTCGCGCGAGGCCGAACACCGCTGGCGCGAAGAGGCGCGCTTTGCAGGCCCACACGAACTCGGCATGTGCATCCGCTGGGGTCTTGCGCGGGTCGTCCGTGTCGTCGGTGGCCAGGCCGTCCGTGGTCTGGTCTCATGGGACCACTATGTCGAGTTCCGTGACTCTGAAGCTGGTAATCTCTTTCACCGACACGAGGCTTTGATCGCTCATTCATAATTCTATTCGGTGCCTCGCCAGCGCTCAATTACCCGCCCACCCACTTTGCAACGTTTTTGCCGCCCCTTCCACCCGTACTCAGAACGATCCTGTGGACGCTACTCAGCCTCCTCATTCGCTTCACCGCACACAGCGCCTCCTCTGGACACACGCCCCCAACACTCTCCCCGCTCTTCGGCCCCCTCCTCTTCGGCTTGGGCCCTGCCTGCCTTTCCTTCCACCACACCTATATTCATTATCTCCGCTCCGTCAACGCCATGGAACACATCATGCTCGCCTTTATCCGCTGGCAAGACGCACCCAAAGCACCCGGCGTCCGTGCCGACATCAACACCAACATCACCTTTGGGAGCGCAACCACCCTCGGCGTCCCTACCCGCCTCAAAGACTGGATCCGAGGCTACCCCTCCATGCTCCCATTTTTACACGTCAAGGAGAAGCAAGACAAGCCCCAAGCTCGACGCGGGGCACGCACGATGCGCGTCGTCAGCGTCCGTCGCAACGTTCGGATGTATTCGCCGGATTTGGTCAAGACGGCCGCGAGCTGGGCGTCCTCTTCGCGATTGGGCGAGCAAACCACACGGGGGCTGGCAGGCTCCAAGGAGTGGGAGCGCATTGCCCCGTCGGCGTTGAAATTGCAGCCGCGCTATTCGGAGGGGTACAAGAAGCGGATGGACTTGCCTGCGAATTTCCATCCGTATACAGAACCTGCGAGCGGGACGTCGTCGGCAACGTCGAGTACGTCGTCTGCGGCGTCGATGGCACCCGCGCGGGGTGGCCAGGGCTTGGGTATCAGGGAGAACGAGGACCGGTTTAGGACGCTTACGGAGCTCAAGTGGGGGGAATTCGAGGCGATGGGGTTCGGAACACTCGAGGCCGACGAGAAGAAGCTCCAATTTGACCTGACAGAGAGCGAACGGACGGTGGGTGGAGACAGATACGGTTCATGGGGCGCGTGCTCAGCATGTTGACAGTGCCGTGAAGCAAGACGTACGACGATGAATTGGAACGACTTTTCGGCCATTGGATTCAATCGCACGGATGCGCGACTGAGTGCGACGTTGCAATTCAGCACCCCGGTGACGCATACGATATCGGCGTGGCCGACGCAAAATGCGAGTATCACTAAAAAGTTAAAGAAGACGCAACGGGCGCTGCCTCCGTTTGGCTGGGACACGGAACCTGTCATGGGGTCTGAAGAAATGGTCGAAGAAGCGTTTATGGATGTCTTTTGTGATTTGGTGTATGGGGGCGGGTGGATGGACATTGAGCGGGGCGAGGAGACGGACAGAGAGTGCAACTGGGCCTTGGTAAGCATTATCTTATCTTGTTGCCTTCGACACCTTTTGCTAATCGTAACATAGATCGAGTTCAAGTCCCTCCCACTCGGCAAGAACTCGGCCCGCGCCAGTGATCCACGTACCGCCACCACCGTCTTTCTCTTTGAAGAGTTTGTGCCGTTGGAGTACCGACAACAACTCGCCAAGGATCCGGGGATAAAGCGTCGACTGCCCTTTCTGTTCTCGCCGTCCAGCAAATCGAGGCCGTG
Source organism: Pulveroboletus aff. annulatus (assembly GCA_038094595.1). Classification (NCBI taxonomy): domain Eukaryota; kingdom Fungi; phylum Basidiomycota; class Agaricomycetes; order Boletales; family Boletaceae; genus Pulveroboletus; species Pulveroboletus aff. annulatus. Next base: position 19,256 of record JBBPTX010000086.1, read on the forward strand.
GAAACCTGCTGCGACGTTGAACGGTCGGCCTTATGTCGTAGGACACGTCCCCAAAAGCCCCACCCTCCGCGAGGTGGAGTTTGAGGGCATGTTGCGCTCCAATGGCAGCAAGATACTGACGCTCTCGAAAGCCGCACCGATGGTCACCATCTCGCCTGCGGCCCCGGGGGGGGACAATGACCACTCGCGCCCTGGCACCGCGGGATCCGGTCGTACTTCTCCAGTGCCAGCAAAGCCCCTCGAGCGCGTCCCCTCGGACGGCCCGCTCACCCCCGGGAGCACCAAGCGGCGGTTTCGGATCCCCGTGCCCAGCCCATCCGTCGTGCGACGCTCGACGCTCGTACCAGCTGAGTACTCGACCGTGGATTTCGAGACGCGCTTAGCGAGTTACAGCGACGACGAGTTCAACGAGAGTGCGAGCGCCCAAGCGCTCACGCCCGCCGAAAAGCACGAGCGGCGCATGTCGCGGGACGATGCGTGGGTGGATATTCTGGTGGCGGCGCATAATCGGCGGATGGGGTCGCAGGAGGTGGAACGTCGGCCGGGTGCCAGGCTCAAGGGTGGGCGGTCTGATCCCGAGTTGGCGAGTCAGGAGATTGCGATGGTACTTGCGGGCGTGCGTGCGCGTTCGCCGCTCTCGGAGGATGACGAGGTGCTTGCGCGCGCGTCGACGGTGGAGCCGATTCCCAAGTCCATTCTCCCCGAGACGCCCAAGGAGGAGGAGGGGGAGGAGGAGGAGGAGGAAGAAGAAGAAGAAGAAGAAGGGGTGGAAGAAGAGGGAGAGGAAGAAGAAGAGGATCCGGACGTGGCGTCGGTCATGTCATATCCCAAAGCCAAACGCGTGGGGTACTTTGATCTACACCCCGATCGACGCCCTGGAAATGGGGGACCTCTACCGGTACGACCGCAGGTTCACGCTGAAGACTCTGACGGTGATGACATGCCAGATAAACTGGTATATGGGACGCCTCCTGAAAACTCGGTGGTTCCCTCGCCGGACGCGATGAGGCCGTCGTTTGAGACCGAGGGTAGCCACTATGGACCCTCGGCGTCGTCGTCACCGACGGGGGAGATGGAGGTGCCAGAGTTTGTCGCGTATGAGGGGGAGAGAGAGGAAAGGGAGAGTTTGCATTCCCGAGCCGAGTCGATGACGTTGCCGCACTTGGTGGTGTCGACGCAGGACATGGGCAAGATACCGCAGAGCAAGACGGCGTCGCTGATCGAGATGTACCGGGAGCGGGAGCGGCAGAGTCTGGTTGCGACTGTGCCGTCCAAGTTACCTGTGCGCGTTCCGGCCAAGGATGGGCCTGTGAGGGGCGTGTCGCCTGTGTCGGTGCCAGAATCGGATCCGCTGGAGATGGGGGACGTGGTGGTGGACGAGGTGGAGTTGGTCCCGCCTGAACTGTATACGGATTCGTCCAACGGACCTGGTCGCTACGTCCACGGCGCGCCGCTTCACAACGTCATGGAGGAAGAGGAGGAAGAGTGAGTTGTACACTATGATTGCATTTTTCTCGTCGTGGTTCCCACCGATACCTCGTTTCTTATTCTATAGCGCCTGTTGCTAACTCTTTTTTTCCCTTCTTTTATATCTAATTACATGCCCTCCCCCTCCCTCCCTGGAATAACCTGCCCAATCGTTGAATCATGCGTTTGTCCTGTCGTTTCTTGTCTTGTTCTTATTCTGTTTTTTTTTTTATCCTGTGGTCTTGTTCTGGGATCGTCTTATTGTTCGTACGAGTGCAGTGCATATGGATTGTCCTTTTGGATATCTAAATATGAATCGAGGTGTGTCATGAGACTGGGAACGGGAAGTTCGGGCCGTGACTCGGAGTCGCCGTCGTGTGCCAGCCTGTGTCCTCTTTTTTCCCATCAAGATGGTCGTCCCGGATCGATCGATTAGGATTTGTGCAGACCGAGGGGGCACGTTTTGTGACGTCCATGCGTGCGTGTTGTCAAGCGGTTGGGATCGGACTTGACGTCTGCTAGGTCGTACCCGGATCCAGAGCAGCCTGGCGAGCGCCGTGAACTCGTGGTCAAGCTGTGTAAGAGGCAGGTATGGAGGACCATTGTGGATCACTGACTCTTGACAGTGTCCAAGGATCCGGCGAATTACGAGGATGCACCGACAGAGGGTATTCGACGGGTGTTGGAGAAGGTGACGGGGACAAGGATGGAGCGGGGACGTGTCCTCGATACGAGCAAGATCGGTCGGTCGGTCCTTTGCCTCCTCGCTCACTCGCACTCATACACTTCATGACGCAGACTACATTCGACTCTCGACGACCGTCGCGACCAATGCGCTGTTGGAGCGCAAAGGCCACCGCCACGCCCTCCTCATCACCCGGGGCTTTCGAGACCTCTTGTTGATCGGCAACCAGTCCCGTCCGCGCATCTTTGATTTGAACATTCGTCGCGCGGAGCCGTTGTACGATGCGGTGGTCGAGGTGGACGAGCGGGTGACGCTGGTGGGGTATACCTCGGACCCGGAGGCGGCGGCGCATGCGGTGGTGTGGGATGAGGCGGGGCGGGTGAAGAGGGGATATAGGGGGCCGGGATGGGATGGGGGGGAGTTGGATGCGGAGGGCCCGGGGGAGGTCGTGAGAGGCCTCTCCGGCGAGGCCGTCCGGATATTGAAACGCCCAGGTGGGTGTGCGCGCGTCGTCCTCATCCCTTTTCCCTCTCTCACCCAACGCGGCCGGGCAGATCGCGAGGTCGTCAAGAGGGACCTGGAACGGTTGTACGACGCGGGGTATCGCTCGTTGGCGATCGTGTTGATACACTCGTACACCTTTCCAGACCACGAGCTGCAGATCGGTGCGTTGGCACGCGATGTGGGGTTTACGCAGGTCTCGGCGTCGTCACAGCTCCTCCCCATGATCAAGGTCGTCCCGCGCGGCGTCTCGTCGACCGCCGATGCCTATCTCACACCGATCTTACGCGAGTATCTGGATGGGTTTTTCAAGGGATTCGATGCGCAGCTTCAAGACGGGCAGGTCACCAGCCCGAGGGTGGAGTTTATGGCGAGTGACGGCGGGCTGTTGGATCTCGCGAATTTCTCGGGGCTCAAGAGTATTTTGAGTGGGCCTGCGGGTGGGGTGGTGGGGTATGCGCTGACGAGTTGGGACGCGCAGCGCAAGTACCCGATCATTGGGTGCGTTTGCTATCGTCGGGTGATCGCCGTCGTGACAGGGTTCGCAGGATTGATGTGGGTGGCACGTCGACGGACGTGTCGCGTTTCGACGGTCGGTATGAAGTCGTGTATGAGACGACGACGGCCGGTGTGACGATCCAGTCACCGCAGCTCGATATCAACACCGTTGCTGCGGGGGGAGGCTCGTGTCTTACATTTCGCAACGGATTGTTTTTGGCTGGACCCGAGAGTGCTGGGGCTGATCCAGGTCCAACATGCTATAGGTGCGTTTTATCGATCCAACTCCGAGGACATGTAGGTGGTGACATGCGATACAGAAAGGGAGGCCCATTGGCGGTGACAGACGCAAACCTTCTCCTCGGACGTCTGATTCCAGACTACTTTCCCAAGATATTCGGCAAGTCGGAGAACGAGCCACTCGATATCGTGGCAACCCAAACAGCGTTTGAGGCGCTGGCCCGCAAGATCAATGAGACGCAGGAGCGACCACTCGGCTTGGACGAGATTGTTTACGGGTGAGCATAGGACTGGAGAGCGATCACGATCTAACCGAGAACCAGATTCATCAAGGTGGCTAATGAGACCATGTGTCGTCCGATTCGTGCCTTGACCGAGGCGCGGGGGTACTCTACCGGAAAACATGTGTAGGTATTTTTATGCATCGACAGACAGATCCACTCATGTGCTGCAGACTCGCGAGTTTTGGAGGTGCAGGTGGCCAACATGCCTGCGAGATCGCTCGTCTTTTGGGAATCAAGACGATTCTGATCCATCGTTACAGTTCGATTTTATCTGCCTACGGCCTTGCATTAGCCGATCGGTAAGGTGACCGCAGCGCATTTGTGCATCCTTACCCACGCACTCTCACAGTGCGTTTGAGCTGCAAGAGCCCTCCTCTGCATTCTATTCCAGCTCGTCACGTACTAGCCTCCTTGCCCGCCTGGATAAACTAACGAGCGATGTCCGCACGGAGCTTGCTCGTCAAGGATTTGAAGGTGATCGGGTGGTTGTCGAGCGAATGCTCAATATGCGATTCGAAGGGACGGACACCGCACTGATGGTCTTGCCAAACGTGAACGACGGGGACGGAATGGAAGACTTTGAAGCCGCCTTCAAGCGCGTCTACAAGTCGGAGTTTGGCTTCCTCCTAGAGACCAAGACTATAATCGTGGATGACGTCAAGGCAATGTTGCTTCTAGTGTGCGTTTTCTTCCTTCTTCTTACTGTTTTTTTTGGGTGGGGGACGTACAGGTGCGTGGTATTGGCAAGACGTTTGACACTCTGGGAGAGTCGGTGTATTCAGAGGTGGAACGACTCGAGAGAAGACCGGTAGACGGCTCGCGAGCGGCGTCCGCATACAGCGTTTATTTTGACAGGGTCGGACGGGTACCTGACACGCCCGTGTTTTTGCTGGATCAACTGAGCGTTGGAGACCAAGTGACGGGGCCCGCCATGATTATCGACGACACCCAGACGATCGTCGTGGTCCCCGGTGCAAAGGCGGTGTTGTGCAGTAAACACCTCTACGTGACGCTCCTTGATTAGACTTTACATAACAGTGTGGAGTTTGAGCATAATTGATTGCTTGGCTTTGCCGCCAACCCGGGCCACGGATCCAAGTGCGGCGCTGGCTCACACGCACGTTGCAAAAAAAAAGTCCGCTAGAGATTTGTTTCTGGCCGTGTTCGCTGGCCCGCAACGTCAAAAAATACGGACTAGTAGGAGAGCCCAAAAAATGGCAGGTGCTAGTGCCTGCCATCAGACCCTGGTGACAGGCGTGATCCAGAAGCACACTGGAAATTCCCAGTTACCGCTCCTTCGTCCTTACCCTGACCAAATACTGCATAGGCGATTTGGCGATGAGGGCACCCTGCCCAACGCCTTAAATAATAGTACGTTGGCAGAAGTTCATTCACCTGCATGTAAGCATCGTCCTCCTTGAACTTCCTCCCAAGACTCTTCCACTTCGCAATGCCATTCCTTTCTCGTCGTTCCCTCGATCCTCTGACCTTCATATCGTCATCCAGGGATAAATCTGGATACCCCCACAAACAGTCCGTTTCATCACTGAACCCACGCCTTCGTTCTCGGTCTGAAGCCAGCGTCTTTCGGCGCGTCTCCACACTCTTTGCGGCCCGTCGACGGACGTTGCCCTCCAAGGCATCCTTTTCGCAGACCGATTCGAGCTCAGGCTCTCTAGGCGTCGAATTCTCCCCGCCTTCCCTCTGGTCGCCCCTCCCTAGAGCCTCCAGCGATTCCACCTCCGATTCGTCCCTTGAAATCCGACGGCCCAGTGGTTTGGGACGACGTGCAAGCCTCCTTGGGTACCCCGAATCCATCGACAGCGAGGAGGATTTCGGGAAGCCGCTCGATGGACTCGGAGGGGACACAACCCCGACCATCGCCTTTGCGAGTTTGCCGAACTTGTTAGGTGATGACGCTTATCATCTGCATCAGCTTCCGCAGCCGGAGATAGCGCATCCCCCGCAGCCTCCTCTTCTCGCCCCTTGCTACACGGCATCCTTTGTGCTTCCTGACCCCCTTTTCCGCGCCGTTCTCGAATTCCTTCCAAGGGGCGATCTCCCCGCAGTGGCGCTCGTCTCTCGTGGCTTTTGTTCGGCTGCGAGATATGCACTCTACCATGCGCTGGACATGCAGAATACGCGCGCGTCGTCGCGGGTGAGACTCGAGCGCGTGTTGGCATCGAGGAAAGACCTCGCAGCGCTGGTTGTCTCTTTTTATTGTCACACTTCTGTCCCTTCGCGCAGCGTCCGCCAGGCCTTTCAGAACATGTACAACCTCAAATCCCTCACGCTTCCCTCCTTTGTGTCCATGCTCTCGCTCACCCCCTCCTTCACCTTTGCCTTGACACACTTGACGGTGCTGGATAAGCGGATGACGCAGTCGCAGCTGGTAGCACTGCGGAGTTGGCTGGCTACCCAGCCCACGCTCGAGTCACTCTCATTTCCGCGTCTGGTCGAGTACACTGGGTCCGAATCGTCTCCCGTGTCGGACCCGCACTCTCACGCTCCGTTCCCCGCCTTCCTTCCGCGTCTCAAATCCCTGCACGCCTTCGCCGAGATCGTGTCCCCTCTGTGCGTTGCCATCAAGAACCCGATTCAGCATCTCAAGCTCGAGGTACATACGACGTTGTATACGGGATTGCGACCCGGGGCAGTCATACGCTCGTTGAGCGGTGTGCGCGACATGCACATCGTCTTTGCACCCGAAGTCGACAAGCGAACCGTCGAAAAGTTTCTCGCTGTGACGGGGACCACCCTCACGGGGGAGAACAAACCCGGGGCGATGAAATCCCTTGAAGTGGAGGTCCTATGGACGGACAACGACGCTGCCGAGGTATGCTGATATCATGCCGTACGCGTCCGTGGATGTTGATGGCGCGTGTTTGTAGACGCTGTATGGCATCGTCACGTCCATCATATCTCGGTTTCGGGGGTTGGAGTCGCTCAAGTTGACGTCACCATTTCGGCCGATTCAAGCACCCATCCTAGGGCCTGTCAGCGTGCCGCTGATCCGACCGCCCACTGGCAGCCCTTGTCCCTCGCCTCCCCAAACAGACCCTGCCCTACCCACACCTCCCTCCACGCGAATGACACCGCCTGCCGCGCTTGTCGACACAGTCCGCAAAGAGTTTGTCGCATGTGGCGTCGAACAAGGCTATGCCAAAACATGGACAAGATATTGCCCTTCCCTATCCGACATCCAATTCGACTTTTCGTGTTCGGCGACGGACGCCGAGGTGGAACTGTGCGGGATGTGGTTTCGACGCAAGATACCGTTGTTCCCGCAGATGGCGGCGGCGACGTAAGATGGTGTTGATATTTTTTCGTATATTGCTTCATGGTTTATACTTAATCTTTGATAATGGCCGGTCGTGCGTTACTGGGTAGTGCAAGTCGAGATGAGCTTGTATTCTAGTATAATGAATACACTGTCCTGGATCTGTAGACTAGCAAACGGGTGACTAACATGGTCTGCGCGATATCAGACAATCGGAGTGACTACGGTCCACAGCATGTGTTTCAATGTCTTGCACAATACTCGTAAATCACGACTCTCGTCCATCCATCAGGTTAAAAGGCAAGGCCATACGGACAAGATGCCTCTCCCCCAAAATCGAAAGCAGTGATCATGGCCTTGTCTCCATCGCAAAGAATGTTGGGGCTCCGCAGGTCTCCGTGAACAACGTTCGCAGCATGAAACGACCAGACAACTCTCTCGCCAATTCTTCTTTTTTCGGACTATCTGCATAGCCTGCCATTTCGGAGAAATGCACATCCACGCTCTGCGCCCATTGTGTGCAGATTATAAAGCGTAATTGCGTACAAACTTGACGTTGACGCGAATTTTCTGGTCATCGGTGGTTTTGGCAAAGCACAGGAACTGGCGGGTAGCATCGGGATGAGAAAGAAAACGTTTGTCGACCTCGAATCTCATGAAGATGGGCGAGGAGTACTGAGTCCGCTGTGAAGGCTTTGTAGAGCGCAGCCCTGTCACCATCACCTGCATCCCGAGTCCACGACAGTCCCGGCGTGAGGGATATTTGCCACCACCGACGAAGAGTAGGCATAAATTGTGATGACGAAACCTAAATCGATGCATGATGAGATGCAGACACGGTATACGACATGCCTTCAACAATGATCCCCAGATACGGAACATTCCAACCCTTGAACATCTCCGGACCGTATTCGTTCATGATTTGCACACTGGAATGACCAAGGCTACCGGCAGTCTCGACGTACGGGATGCATATGCCTATTCTGGGTTCGTTCTTGAACTGGTACATGGCTTTGTGTGCATAAGGGCTAAACCGCTTGCCACTTAACCCCGACTCGGAGGCCGGTTTGAAGTCCCTGTTGAGCCCTGACGTTACCATCACCTGCATCCGGAATGCATGGCAGTCCTGGCGTGAGGGACACTACACGCTATTCGGTACCATCAACGAAGAGTATGGCATAAAATGTGATGACGAAACCTAAATCGATGCATGGTCGTCAGCCGAGCATGAGATGCAGACACGATATACGACACACCTCCGACGATGATGGAACATTCCAACCCTTGAACATCTCCGGACCGTGTTCGTTCATGATTCGCACGGTGGGACGACCAAAGTGGCGGTTTCGACGTACGGGATGCATGTGCCTATTCTGGGTTCGTTCTTGAACTGGACGACATAGTACATAACTTTGTGTGGTCCAATGACATAACCGCCGAATTTGTTCTCTGCGTTGATGTTTTAGGCATTATGTAGCCAAGAAGATAGTATGTCGGCATGCGTTTAGAGTATGCCTGCGGACCTTCTGATGCGTTCATCTGGATAAGTATCCATCGTCTCATCTGCAAACATATCGACAGCGCGTTGTAGAACACGAGAACGGACCTTCTCCACGCCTGGAACGCCTTTGCAGCCACAAAAGATAGGAAAACACAAAATCCCTCGTACTAGTGTGAGATTGATGAGTAATGAATGTGAACAAGCTTCATCAGTATCCCAAACCAGTGAAAAAGTTGACTTTGGACAATTCTTTTGGGGGATAGCACAGTTTCTATTACGATCATACCCCCATAGGGCTTGATTTGTATGCTCCCCACCAATCAGAGTGCTTGCTGGGTCTGTAAGCGGCAAAGCGTTCAATTGTCGTTTGTTTCATTTGTGCTGTTTTACTGATGCCGGCGGCCTTGTTGCGAGGACGTTTATGGTTATGACGATGGTCGTTCTCGTCACGATGGGAATTGTGATGGCTACGAAACGGATGAGGGTGCTTCAGATGCCAGCTTGGCACGTTTCGTTTTTTCCACAATGTCATCCGGAAACTCTTCACGAGTGCGCTTTCCCCCTGCTGCAGCTTCAGTCAGAAAGAGGCTGTTATTGTAATGTGATACCTTACTTACACAACACGCGGACTCTGAGAAGAGGGAACATCATCAAATACAGCGCCGAGGTACTGGCCATTACGCAAAAGATGCCAGGCAGATCACCTTCTGCCAGTGTTCGGTATCTTGTGCGGTTGGCGATCCACCGGTGTTCTGTCGTAAACCTGTCATTGAATGGAACGAGAACTCTCCGACCAGCTGGTCCGAGGATCTGGCTCCGACCGCAAAGGTGTCGTCACGGTCCACTCCTCTTCCTCAGTAGACTCCCACCAAACCAGGGACATCTGGAGGTACACGATCGTCGCGAACGTCGACGGCCAAAATCATACGCGCGTGATATGCCACATACCAGCGATGAGATTCAGACTGTCCTGGGCCTGCCAGGACGGTCTGATGACACTTGAGACTCTCTGCGTATCACCCAACGGACGACCATTAAGATTGAGATACTACCTATTTGTTCTTCTACAGAATCATTGTCCGGATCTAGTTTTATGGTGTTGGAAACCCGATAGACACCTAGTGGTGTGGCATTTGGAGCCAAATCGAGCCGGAGGCAGGATTGCGACAGACCGGGAAACTTGAAGATGTGCTCCTTAGCTGTAGAAACGCCGGTGTCGCTGTAGACATCGACAGTACTCTAGTCATCGAATGTTGTCCCTCGTACCCAATGATACTCCATAGCGTGCGTGTCCAGTGGTTTGGGCGTCGTCGAAGTCATGTCCAGGCTAAGCTTGTGACGCCGGAGTCTCTAAAAAGAGATGAGCCAAACCGGGTGAAAATGAGTCAGTAAGCGAAGAAGAGGTAAACGCGAATGAGCTGGGCATGAGCGGGTCGGCACAAACAGATGGCGTGAAGGAAAGTGTCGGTAATTATGCGTCGGCGGAAATTTTAAGGTTGGTACGCAGTGGGGTGACAAGCTTCTCAAGCCTCCGAGGTCGCTGGGTGAAGCCTATCAACAGATCGACTTCCGTCAAGTACATACATGGCTCCACGGTGGCCACCAAGGGCCGGATACACGAATACATCGTTTACCATCTTCCTGGAGCGATAAATGCCTCTAATCTGTCACAAATCCCCATCCAACGACACCATACACAACTTCTTGATGTTTTCTTCGGGTGATCGCGTTTTAAAAACCAGCTCGAACGGCATCGCATGCAGATTTATACCATCATAGAATGCGAACGAATCGATCGGGGCTGCAGGGTTTTCGGACAGGTGGAATGCCCACAAGACGGACACCGCGTTTATGAAGACGGACCGATTTGCGACGTGCAGTCCTGCGCAAATTCTGGGAATGGTCGTGTGTCAGACATATATGTACACGTGTGGATCCATGCACCGAAACCTAGTCATCTCACCTGCGACCAAAGCCGAATGTGCAGAAACGCAAGTCGTTTCGAACTTTCCCATCTGTGGTCAACCAACGCTGGGGGTCAAACTTCTCGGGATTCGGAAAGACCTCGGGATCGTTGGCGATTGCCCTATCGATCAAGCTGCATTTGGTAGTCTGCGAGTAGTCTTTGGGGCGTACCAATGGTTACCTATAACTATTGCACCCTCTGGAATCAGCAGATTGTTCCACACGATATCTGCCGTTGCACGATGTGCGAATCCTAGCACGGTCGTTAAGATCGGGAGCCTCATGTAAGGTATGCGAACGCACCGCCAATGGTTACAGGTCGCCATCTTTCACATTCTAATGTGAATGCGTTCAATTGGGGAAGCATGTCTTGGTCGCTGAAGGACGGTACTGCAAATGATGTCAATTACAACGCTTGACCAACAAAGAAGCGCGTACATCTCTCCCGCCCGACAACACTGTCCAGTTCCTCCTGCACTCTGGCTTGAGCTTCTGGATGCAGGGCAGCCGCCATCATGATAATTTGAATCGCAGTAGCTGTCTAATAACGCGAAGAGTCAACCTCGCACCTTGTTTATGCAGAGAAGATTGAACAAATCGTTTGAATACTGACAGTGTCAACACCCGCAGCAAACATGGACCCAGCAAGATAGGCCATTTGATCGTTCCCAAATCCATATTTAATTTGGTTTTCGAGTAAAGATTTGGCTATACAGGGTTGTGCATCGTCCTTTCGCTGATAGGTGTTAGTTTGTGAACACACGAGCCCAGAAGGCCTGAATCACCATTTGTTCTCGCGCGATATCTAGCTGCCTCTGGAAGAGAGCAAGTTCCTCTTGATGCCATTTTTTCAGCTCCGCAAGGTATCCCGGAATATACCTGAGGATCGGGAAGATATCCACAAGATATGCTCCCGGTCGTATCACCTGAACAAAGCGTTTCAAGCAGTGGTTCAGGGTCACAACTTCGGGGTCATTGTACGCAGTCGGTGTAGTTTTGCCGTAGGTGATTGACATGATCACCGATACAGCACATCTGTGACACCAAGCAGTTTTAATCAGTCAAACCCAACGTTGGGGACGTGAACGGGCGTACTTTTCAGAGTGCATCTGATGGTTTTTCGAGTCTTCCATGATGTCGAGGAGCATATTTGTTGCATATCGGACCTGTACGGGTTCATATGTTGCTGCGACCTTGGGCTGCAGTGCTGCATGAAGAGCACTTTGGATGAGTGGTCATGAGCGTCTCTTTTCCTTGGTCCAAAATGCTGTTACTACCTCCGAACTTTGCGAAGCCGGTCCCCAATTCCTGCAGCAAAAACACTCAATCCCCCATTAAGGATCTCCGCAGCTGCAATCGAGCGAGGTCGGTCTGCAAGTGAAGCGCCCTGTTTCTCCATGATATCCATGGCCGCCTGGTAACGGCCAATTATCACAAGCATACGACCTCCTCGTCTGAGCGAGAATACTGGACCGTACTGCTCGGTCATCTTCGCGAACACAAAAGGCGCTCTTTCACCACCTGTTCAGACGGGCTGCTTAACCGGAGCAGAAATGGATTCACCGAGACGTAGGAAATTGGTTTCCAAAAAGCCAGTGCCGGGGTGGGCCAGGGGGGAATGGCAACCGCGCTCGAGTGCTGAAGATGCGCTTTGCATACCATGACCCGCAGAGAAGCACGATGGCAGAGACGAGATAGTAGGAGTTCGTCATACACATGACAGACATTAGGAAACGCCAGTAACGCGGGGTACTGGATTCATCATCAATATTAATCATTCATATGCATGCGTGTTTCGACCTGTAAGCAGAGTGTGGCGCGGAGGTTGCCGAATTGTCTCCGGACTTTTTTCAGCAATAGTACTATGTTCAAGTTGCTAATCCGTGTCTCGGCCTCTGAATGACAGTGACGTTTATTATCCTTCGTTTGGAGTGTGTCCACCACGGCCAAGGTATCCAACCCTCAATTCAAATCCCCATCTAATGATGCCGTGCACAATTTCTTGATTTCTTCTTTCGATGATCGTGTTTTGAGAATCAACTCGAACGGCAACGGGTGTGTAGCGAAATCAGCGAACGCAAGCGAATCGATCGGGGCAGCAGGGTTTTCCGACAAACGGAACGCCCACAAGACGAACGCTGTATTTATGAAGACGGACCTGTTCGCGACATGCAGTCCTGGGCAAATCCTGTTGGTAAACAGAAGTAGCGTTTAAAGACTAGCATGTACGGATCTTGGCAACCTACCTACGGCCAAAGCCGTACGTGCAGAAACGCACATCGTCCCGGACTTTTCCATCAGCACCTATCCAACGTTGGGGATCGAATTTTTCAGGATTCGGAAAGACTTCGGGGTCGTTGGCAATTGCCCTAACGATTACGATTGATGCTATTCTTCCGACGTGCGAGTAGCAACATACCAATGGTTCCCAATGACGATTGCGCCTTTGGGAATCACTAAATTGTTCCACACAACGTCTGCGGTTGCACGGTGTGCAAATCCTATGGCATCCATCAAGTCAGGCGCCGCACCTACACATGCGACGTGGTCGGACGCACCTCCGAAACTCACAGGCCGCCATCGTAGACTCTCCAGCATGAACGCAGTCACCTGGGGGAGCATGTCTTGGTCACCAAAGGTTGGCACTGCAATCGTGTCAGTGGCACAGTGCAGTTCAACAAAGAAAAAACGCACGTCTCTCCCGTCCGACAACGCCATCTAGCTCCTCTTGTACTCTTGCTTGAGCTTCCGGGTGCAGAGCAGCCGCCATCATCATGGTCGGGATCGCAGCAGCCGTCTGGCGATGAGATGGGTTAGTTTCACTTTAAGACGAGACAGCAAGAGAACCAATGAGGGTGGCTTCAAAACTGACGGTATCTGCACCTGCAGCAAACATTGATCCGGCGACATAGGCAATTTGATCCTGGTCTGTCTCTAGTCTGTACTTCTTTTGATTTTCTAACAAAAACTTGGCAACAGAGTCTCTCGAATTGCCGTTCCGCTGATCAAGATTAGTTTATATCAACGAGATCAAGAACGAATTTTACCATCTGTTCTCGTACAGTATCCAGCTTGTCGTGGAAAAGATCAAGTTCTTCTCGATGCCATTTCCTTAGCTCCGAAAGGTATCCTGGAACATATTTGAGGATAGGAAAGATATCCACGAGGTAGGTTCCTGGTTGTACCGCTCGAACGAAGCGAGCCACACAACGATTTATTGTCACAACTTCTGGATCGCTGTACGAAGTCGGAGTGGTCTTGCCGTATGTGATGGACATGATCACCGACGCAGCATACCTACGCAAGTGGTTCTGTCAATAGAACTCGACATCGGAGAACGTGAGCAAGCTTACCGTTTAGCGTGCATTTGGTGATGTTTAGGATCTTCCAAAAGATCGAGGAGCATATTCTTTGCGTGTCGGACTTGTATAGGTTCATATGTCGCTGCAACCCTAGGCTGCAGCATCGCATGTAGTACGCTACATCACGAAAGGTGAATCATGTGAGACAACTGCCTTAGAAACAGAAATCACCTCCGGAGTTTGCGCAGTCGTTCCCCAGTTCCCGCCCCAAGGATGCCTAAACCCCCGTTAAGAATCTCGGCGGCAGCAATTGAGCGGGGTCTGTCCGCAACTAGGGCGCCGTGTTTCTCCATGATATCCATGGCTGCCCGATAGCGACCAATAATTACAAACACTTGGCTCCCTTTTTTAAGTGAGAACACAGGGCCGTACTGTTCGGTCAACTTTGCGAACACAAAAGGTGCTCTTTGGTCACTTGGTCAGACAGATTGGTGAGTATCAGAGTAAACAAATGAATGCACCGAGAAGTAGGAAGTTCGTTTCCGAAAAGCCAGTGGCCAGGTGGACCAGGAGGAAGCGACAGTTGTGCTCGGGCGTTTAAGGCATACTTCACCGCGTACAATGTTGCTCCACCGAGGAGCACGACGCAGATAAAATAACTGTCCAGTGTCATCATGGCGAACGAGCGAATAACGGCTCAAGCGCTACTTGACCAGCAAAGGGGGCTATGAGGATATGAGGTGGCAGTACTAATATTTGCTGCGGTGGAACTTTCCGTTTCCGAGTCAAGTAATATGTAGCCGTAAGCTTTGTAGGCACACTGGCAGTTGTTGCTGACTGGTTCCGCCGATGATCCGAGCCAAATGGATACATGTGGTTAAGTTTCAAGTGTACGCTCACTGGCATCCATATGGCTGGTCGGCGGAAGGGCGGGTGAGAATTCTTGGGTAACCAAATTTGTCTGACTACTTACTAAACGCAAGTCTAACCCATCCCGAACAGTCTTGAAGTAGTCAACGTGGCGGACCGGACCTATAATGCAAATCGAATTTGCTCTTCAAGTTTATTATCAGGCTCCAAAGTTGCAAAAATACCACACTTATCCGTTCTACTATACATGAATGATTACACCTTCACTGTCCGTTCAGCGTGCCCGAAGGAATGGAAAGATGAACTGCAGCCACGAGTATTTATATCCGTTACATTGAGAATAGACATACATGTCTCAGTGGTTAGCTTTGGTACCCATGGCCATTTGCATCGGTTTAGCTTCGCTGCTGCAGACAAACTTGAAGAAACGTCAGAGGGGGGCAGACATGAGCTGCGAGGGTGGGTGGGAACATCTGCAAAGCCTGGGTCCGTCTACTGACGCGCTCGAGATCCCAGGATGGATGGATGACTACGAGGTGTCTCAAACGTAGTTTAAGGCCTGGGAGTGGTGGGCGAGTGTGACGAAAGGCGGTGGAGAACGAACTCGACGTAGGACGAGCAACGCAGCGGTGCGAGACAGGGGAGCGCTGTCGCTAGCCTGAGGCTGCTTGTCCGACGATATAGGCTATGCCCGTTCCTCGCGCACCACAGACCTGCACTCTTTGGAATACATGGCATTATAGATGATAAATTCATGGGTAAGCACTCTGAGCTTTGACTCACAGGTCCAGTCACACTCACCCCATCCCGGTGTCCGTTTCGACTTCGAATGAATCACCGGACGTGACGGCACAGTGAGGCTTCATATTGGAGCAACGCCCACGTTGGGGAGGAGGAGGAGAAAATGTTCGTAGTGATCACGGCCCGGGAAAGTCTGAAAGTTCCTTCGTCGGAATGGCGCGTTTGACGGTACAGGAAGCGGAGGAGCACGACAAGATGGAAGAGGAACATCGTGGGTCGTGACGAGGTCGGGCATAGAAACCAAGCTACATAGTTTCAAGGCTCCTGTTTGTATAGGTTCGTATGTATCATCGAACGACAGTTTAGGGAAGGCGTCCCGTAGAGCATCTTGACTTTGGACATTGACCGCAGTTTTTCTTCATCGCACCAAACTCGACCGTATCGTCTAACGGGAACCCAAAATTAGTCAGACAGCCACCAACCGATGCACTGACGTTTGGCGATAGCGAAGCTCAGGGCAATGATGAAACAGGCGCAAGACGCAAGAGACCAAGAAACCAACATGGTGGGGATGTTCCAGTGGTTATGGATGCAGTAGTGTGTATGCGAGAGCTTTGTTACATTTCTGAGAACGTGAGTGGCAATTGTTCTCTTCACCGTGTCTTGACCCTACTCTTCGTCGCAGAGTTGAACCCGACTAGTATAGACTCCGAGTTTTCCACCAATTTTGGGCATGTGGTGACACAAAGCAGGTCATAGCCGTCCAGGGATATTCCGCTTCGTTTCCCGATCTCGGTTGGATGTCGCATCGACAAAGACCCATGCAATGAAAATGTCGCTCGAGGAGTTGGAAGTGAGTCATGAAATCCAAACCTTCGAAGTAGCTTATTTCTTTTGCAGATTCCGGCACGGACGAGAGCAGGTACGTCACATCCTTTTAACTCGGCATGCTGTTCACCTGTATCATTAGTGTGCTAGTAGAACGTCTAACCGAAGGTCTAGGAAGCGACGGTATTCCCTATCAGATGACGAGGCGCCTTCATCTTCCTTGTTGAAGCTGGGGCCGTTGCTCACCACTTTTGCTGCATCAGAACCAACCCATCGCACGATTGACATGCAGGGTATAGTATCACACTGAAGTACGCGGGGCAAGGATGCCGTGACGATGTTAGCTTTCTGGCATGCCTGGTAGATGTTCAACTGGGACAAGACTCCACGCGATTTCTGCCATCGAGTCAGACTGGATTGCTGGACGCTCCGTCCGTCTTTGTCACACAGAATAGGTTTATAATGAAGCTGCAGACCGGGCTTGCCAGTGAGCGTTGAGCGACAGCATGCTATGTTACACAACAGAAACAACGTGTTTGAACAAGAGGACAATCAATGATGTACCGCGGCGAGCCTAACGGGTAATCAATCCTACTTTGTAACTTTCTATGACAAACAGCTTTTTCAGCGTCATAGAAGGAAAACAGTAAACAGAACTCACTGAGCGGAATTTGCATGGGAACAGCCAGACAAGGATACGTGTAGAGAGTGGTATCTTTATCTTTTTCATTTTCTCAAACGTCTCCTGTAACTCTGCGTTTAATTTTTCGCATGCTTCCTGCAGGCCGCCGAACATGGGACTGTTCTTCATCTTTGCGTTCTCTGCAAGCGCCTTGAGTTTCTCCGCCTGCTCTTTGAGAAGCTTCCGGGCGTGGGAATCTAGAAGCTTGCCCTCCCTCGTCTTATTTAGATGTTCTTGCTGTTTGTCAAGTTCTTCCTGCAAGCGAAGCTTTTCATCGTTGTGTGCTGCACTTATAAGCTCGTCTACGATTTGAAATGCTGAGGCGCGTGTATTGTCAAACCGTTTAGCAACTGCACCTCCAGCTATCAGCGAACCCCAGAAGTCGCCAATGAGTTCGTTCTCTCTATTCTTTGCTGCTTGCTCATCCGTCATTTCGTCCCACATGGTCGTGACAAGACGAACGCGATGTAAAGGCAAACCGCCGCAAAGTCGAACAAACATCTGGAGATTGTCGCAAGCCGAAGAAGACATACGATTGTCGGTGATTCGGTGGAGGTAGGTTATCCCAGCGAGTCTGAGTGTCTCGTCGTTTGTATGCCTTTGCATATGTCAATACCGTTAAGCTGGGCCCGGTCCACGATATTGCGTACTGTTTGAGCCAGCCCGCGATTATTCTTGAAATCTCGGAATTCTGCCGATGTGTGTCGTCAAATCCGGGTGTGTCGACCACCACAAGACGAAAACCATGATACGGAATAGTGTACGGAGTGACACCCTCTGTTGCAGAACTGAGTCCACTGGCTCTGGCATTCTCTGCATTCCCAGTAAGGGAGTTGACGAACTAATTATTTCTGGATCATCAAGAGCATTTGACACAATTTCAGATTTGCTCACATTGGTCTTCCCAGCTCCGGTCGAGCCCATGACACTGTTTTTCAGAGGTGCCCTACTGAGGACACTGACAATACCAATGACCTTGATGAGTACTCACGCAATAATAAAGTCGTTTGCTTCCACTTGAAACCGGTCTTCGAACGTGCCTCTGAGAGCGTTCATGATGTCGACACCAAGGTTTGAGCGCGAAGAAAGGGTTACCACGCCCGTGATCCCTTCTATTTCACAAAACAAATTACTAGGCACTGGAGCCTGGTAGCATACAGCCACGCCGGTCGCCCAAAATTTGCCATTGGCAGCAAGGAGTCTCTGTTTCTTCGGTGTGCCGTATTCGATATTGGGCTAAGGAACTAGCCATTCCAAGCCTCCAGTGGGTAATTATCGCGACATCATTCCATGATGGAAAGCTGCGAATTAACAGCAATTCAAAATAGATGATCGATAATCAGATCCGATAGGGCTAACCCACGTGTGTACGTACCTGCGATTCCGAATTAGCCACCATCGACGAATGGGTGCACATGGATCTATCCTGCAGTGCCAATATTGATGTGATGATCAAGAGGTCAGACACGCTCAAATGCGAGTAGGGTTTTGGGGCAATGAATTGGCTTCAGCTGATGCTGGCAGACCTCATCAAAATAGGGCCAAGTTTACGCGAACAACACCCTGGCAGGCTGGCAAGCTTCCACGATTCAATTAAACGTTAATCAAGGTTCGACTGCATGTGCAATCCCATGGGAGCCACAGACATGCCCGTCAACCCATATGCATGTTCATCAATCGGTATTTTTATCCCGACACACAGTTTGATGTTATTCCAGGGTTCCACCTAGGACTCACGTACCAAAGCTATAGACCACTAGTTTTTCACCACGCATTCGCTCCGAATCTGAATGCTGGAGGACCAAATTGTCGCAGAGCAAGTTCAAGACGGGTCGAAGGAGAGTTGCTGGAAGAGAAACATGAGAGATCCAAGTGGGTAATATAAAGGCTGATTGCGTTGTGTGCCCGGGCATAGCGAGAGGGGCTGGTGTGGGAGGATATTTCAATTCAGACAATATCTCGTTAGCACTCGAATTCGGCGTATGCACCTGAATGCACCTGTGCCAGCACGGAGCACCATGACAAGACGAACTTTGAAAGTGCGGTCAGAATAGGACGGTAGACCGAGTGAGATCTTGAAGAGGCTGGACTGATGGGAATCTGAGTCCGATGTGGGAGCACCAGCGCCGGCACCAGTTCGAGTGTAGCGGCAGTGGTCTTCGATTCATGCAAGCAATGACCATGAGAGTTGTACTTGCTTGCAAAATCCGCAGCAATGTGTACAGCGGCCCCGTAGTGCGTCTGTTATAGTCTATACATGCAATAAATTGTTCATGCACATGGACGCCCACCATGTATTTTCAGACTGCGGTCGCGAGAGGATGTGTAGAAAGGAATTTACGACTGCTGACATGTGTTGTCTGTACTGCCTTACTTACCTGTGCTATTGGTATCATAGGTTGTCTAGTACCATAACCCAAGATCTGAGAACTGCAGTCCTTGTCGTGAGATCAGAGACACTAATGCTGAGTCCATCTTCCCGTGGCGACCTCTGTCTGATTAGTAGAGCCAACCAATCATACGACCTCGCCCCCGCTCACACTACGCCTCTGGGTCTCCAATTTCCAAAGGCCTGGGCGGGGTAGGTCATCCAGGGGGCATGAATGGCAGACTTGCTCACTGACTCTCCCGATCCCGCGCTTGCGGCACAGAAACACTGAATTATCCCTGGACTGATTACTCGATTCCACGGATACGATTAGCTAGTATCATGAGGCGTGTCCGTAGTCGTCACAGTTCCTTTCTTCATAACAAGATCCGATCAGGTACGAGAGACTACATTGGCCTCGAGTGTTGTCCTTTTTCTCTCGTTCCATTTTACATGGTGCTCACAGACCCAATATCTCCAATGGTACCATAGAACATCCCAACCAACCCAACCCGACACCTTTCCTGCCTTCTTCAGTATGTCACACATCGCTCTGCCTCGTGGCGACCATGTCCAACTTCTGTCTGACACATGCGAGGACGAAAGCTTAAGGGCTTCGTCTTGCTCTCACATGTTCCCTGTCGTTTGTTTTGATCACACTGTGCAGAGAACTTGTGACTGATATGACGTCGTGGGGTATCACAACGTGAGTCGCTCTGCCAACTTTTGATCCTAATCTGACTTTTCGAACACATTCTTAATCGCTACTTGTGTTTTCCAAGAACTTGAGCATTGTCCTTGGTCGTAGTCGAATCAGGCGTGGTCGACTGTCAGCAATCGTGTCCTTGAACACCATTCACCTTTTGATATGGCATGCCTTGTTACCAAGTCGCGTTGTGATTGATATATATGTGGTTAGTAGCAAGTATCGTCGACGTTGTCAACTGGTAGCTGGCTTTCCTTGTCCTCTGCCCGAACGAACGAACATCATCACGCATGTTGTTCACATCGTATCCACACCGCATATGACGCTATGCAGACCGGAATGAATCATCAGAAAAATTCGAATGCTTCAAGATCCTCGTCATCGGCCGAGCGAACAGGGCAAAACGAACCCTCTCAAGAACTTAAATATTCCCGACGAAAAATGCAGAGGTCTACAACGATCAAGGAGACAAGTACAAGGCTGCACAAATGATTTTATTCTGAAGGATATTGATAGTATCCGATTAGGGAGCGATCCAAGGATCTGGGAACGCGAATGCCAGTCCAACTTCACGGTAAATCTTGTCCGTGTCCGCTGACACGTTCCAAATGCGGACTTCGAAGCCAGTGGAATAGGGAAATTCGACGAAATGAAGTAGTTTGTTACCAAACCGTGCGATGACCTCTTTCTTGAAGAAACGGATTCACGCCTTGTGGTAAACAGATATCGCACCATCCATAAACGTATTGAAAACAACATAGGTACTGTATCTCGATGGGCAGGCATCGACTCGTCTTGAATGCGGATTGCGCTATCGCAACTACATCTTCATTCATAGATATGAATGGACGTAAATTGGAAGTATGCATCAGTAAATGCACTTGGGTTGTCTGCGCAAGGCTGCCGTCAGCATCACGGACTCGGATGTTATTCGACTCTCGTGACTTACTGTTCACATAGTCTTTAGCAAAGGAAACAGCATAGACAATCAGTTTTCCCAGGCTGGAAGAAAGAGCGACGTACCAACACAAGTAGAGGGGCAACCAGAAGCGGCATAACGAGTTGAATTCCCAGCCCAGTCGCCGCCTCCAAAGAGTTCAGATAAACTGAGTCCTTCGAATCCATGGAAAGACGGAAAGACTTACAAAAGGTCAGGTTAATAATAATATTGTTCGCACCAAAATGGGTGGCAAGATCACAGTTCGTAGAAGGGAAGTATGCGCTAGGCGTTCCCTGAAGTCATCCTTTTCAGAAAACAAATGTGGATAGGAAGAGCGATGGCGTACCCAGTTGTTTGTGTTGACAGCGGTGGCACCCGTAGTCATATCTGTTGGAGCTGATGCATCACCACGCTCCCAGAACCAAACACTGATATACGAGTTGGTGCGTTCTAGAGCATACCTAGATGATTTTTCTAAGATGGTCTGTTGGCACACAATAATCCACCTACCATCCACCACCAACACCATTGAATGCAGGACCGAAACTATTCTCATTCTGGTCAAATTCTACTACACATCCCTTATTCCCATTGACTGATAACGTTTAGCCACAGTTGAGCCTAAAGTACTCAAATAACACCTACTCGCAGCGTTGCAATCCGTAGAAATAGTCGACCTATACAGATATTTGAAAAGTGATGGTTTGAAGGCTGGGAACTTCTTACCCCAGCTGATTGACACCAGAAGCAGGGATCGTGCAACCTAGCGTCGATGTTAACCACGACGTCAGAAACGAACAGCACACATTAAATGCTGACCTGCACTTGTATGAAGTGTTGACTGATTTGGCCCTACATCATTTGCACCCTCGGCGATGTCAGCCTCACCCTGAAGAAGGGGATTAACACAAAGAACTTTCTGCCATGTTGAACAACCATACGCTATTCGGCCAGTCTGCCTCATTGGTCTCCCAAACGGCCTGAATTCGAGGGTTAACCCCAGTCATTGTACATGGAACGGATCGAAAACCCACGGGCCATGTGCTTGAAGCGTTGATCAGAGAAACAACATACAAGCTCATCGTTAGTTTGAAGTGGAACTCACCCGCATCCTTGAGGCATGTGTGGCATGTCAAATCTGCAGTAAATGAGACAGTGAAAATCTGCATTTGGAGCGTGTTGTTATGCGCACACTGCGACGTGGGTGGTGTATTGATTGACCGAACGGATGCGAACCGAATTCCGTCCAAGGCCATTTGGGTCGAGAGTAGTAGTGTCGTCCGCACGCATGATAAAGGTGTTGCTGGTAGCATACGTGAGATTCGAGCTCTGAGCGGTCGCCGCATCAACATAGTTCCTGTGGAGAAAGTAAAATGACCGTCATAATTGAGCGCTGTATCACTTACACGCGACCGTGGGTAGGATCAGCAATAGCTTCGAAGGTGAAGGCATTGTAAAAGCCCTCCCCAACGACTGTATCGCTGAGACTGTACGTCGCGCCCGCCAGCGCAGACCCAGCGAGAGTCACAAGAGCAAGGCCAACGTTAACGCGGGTGGTTGAGAATTTCATGGGAGTCGGCCGCAACTTGAAGGAAAAACTTTCATCACTCGTAGTATTTATGCTCCGCAGGGTCCACTGACAGCCGGGCAAGCACGGCGCTTGACGCCACTTGGGGAGATTAGTAGGGAGTTGATTGATGATTTTCCAGGATTGTGCGTGTCAGTAAAGAGACAAGGACTGACACGGATCGATCATTTTCCTGTGGTGTGTCCTGTGAAAGGATTGATACTGATAATATTCTACCAACATGATTCGGAGTGGGGCCATGCCAGTGGTTTGATAGGATATCTGGACAATGCGTGACGTCAGCCGATGTGACGTGCGGGGATTTCATATCCAATCACCACTTTCTAGCGTCGTTTGTTATGCACCCCCAACACACACTAGTGGTTCCGAATCGGATCCATAAAACATTGTAAACATCGGTTTGAAGAGGTGTAGTATTGAGGAATCTGACGAAGTAATTGGAGAGCGTCTGCAGAAAATCTTAGACTTTCTGTCAATTTCAAACTCCGACTTCCTGTCGGCTCACGGCATGACGCATTTACTCCGCTCCATAATGCCAATCCAGGATCAAATCGTCAAAGCGCCTCACCAAACACTCACGACAAGAACGACCTAGCACGTCTTGCTATGGCTACATATGTATCTGATCCATTTTTGTTGGAGCACGAAGATAAGTTGTTCCCCATTCCGCGTCGGCTAGTCACACAAAGGTGCGTCATTAACGTCAGTGAGACACGTCGATCGTGCGTATCACCCGGGCCGAGCATAGTAACCGGACCAGCAACTTCGACTTGTGCAGGTCTGGAACACCGCGTAACCAACAACCTTGGCCTCAAGTTCGCGTATCTCTTAACACGACGCCAAGATGTGGCTCTTCCCAAACGTCGTATTCAGGTTGATGGCTCAGACGACAAAAAAACTCCTGCCATAGGTACCCAGGGTTCCAGCAAAATCGTCGATGGTAATGTTGGGAGAAATAAACATCGGTTCTAGCAATTCAACCTGCACAACATCGGCGCCGGCAACGTTAGAGTTATAGAGCAACAATATCAAAAAGACTGAACCTGGCACCAGAAAGCTTTTCAGGAATGAACATTCAATGTGCCCGGTATTATGCGATACGCTATTGCGTTACCAGAAAATCGGAATCACGCACCCAGGGAGTCGGGGCGAACAGGAACCACCGTAACTGTTGTACTACGTCGTGTCAATATTGCTGTTGAAGGTTTCAGGATACTTTGGTGACTGTTTGCGGAGACGGAACGAACCCAGAGCGCCGAGATCGATTATTCGTATTGACTGACTCGGAGGTATCCACCCTACCGCTCACGCCACGAGAGGCATGCAACGTCTGGCCTAGGTCAGTTTGGCGAGCGTCAACTCAGACAGATGAGTGACTGTGGATCTAAGTTGCTCGTAGTTTGCAAACTAGATCCCGGTTAGAGCTTGACCGTAACAAAGCTGTTACTCTGGAATAATAGTACAGAATATAGAGATAGCAAGAATACTACACGGGGAGTTTCAAGAAACATTATAAATTACACCCGCAGGTCCTGCATCCGTCGATCTCTTCTCACCCGCTCGCGCGATAGGTCACCTCATCACCTTCTTGCGGGATGATTCCCTTCCCGAGCTCGAGCATATGTTCACAAGTTAGAGTTCGACCTAGGATGGTACACAAGGAATCGACTCCAAAATTTCCAGTCCCCTATAGCGGCGAGATTACGGTTCGATTCAATACACGTGCAGGCTCACACACACGTCTCTTTCACTGGCTCGCACGGTATGTGGCCTCATCACCTGCGTTCGGCCAGATTTCCATTTCAATCTCAGTAACACGTTCCCATATCACCAATGCCCTAGCACGCGCTCCTGGTGCGCTCCGCCCACCGAGTAATCCACCCACCATGACAGTGGAAAAGCACTCATTGACGAGATCGCCAATCTCATCCAGGAACTATAAATTCGGGGTTGGCGTTGGACCAGTGGAAAGCGATGTCTCTGGTCCCCTTGGTAGCAAGGTCGGCTAGCAAGTGCGATTGTACTTCCAATAAAGATGGATCCGGAAGGGCATGATAGGCAGTGGACCAGGCATCCGAGAATACCTGTCGTCAGTTTTCGGTAAGCAATGACAAAGACGATGATCACGCTACAGACCTTTTGTAGTGCCCACAGACAGAGCAGACCATCCTCGAGGGATGCAAATGTGCCGATCTTAGCGATCTCGGCAATCGCATCCCGAGTGCCTCTGCGCTCACCCCACTGATCAACTACAAGATTGTAGGTACGATCGATGTCATTACAAAAGGCGGTTTCGCTGTCAGCATAAGCGAGGCATCTGGCTAGAAGGGAGAGTGCGGGTTGCCAGCGGGGTGGCTCTTGGGTTGTCGAGTGGGATCTTTAGAATGAGTTGGGCTATAAAACGGGGGAAGGCTCGGCCAAAGTAGATCTTCGCTTGGGCGATAAAAAGCGCGAGATAGGCTATTGGAGAAGGGAGGTGGCAGAAGTGAGGAATGGGTGTTCGGCTATTGCGACATGGCGTCGGTGGGTGGATAAGAGATGGTCAGGTTACTCATTGTCGTCAATAAGAAAGTCAAAATCAAGGCGTGAGACCTGATATCTGTCATATTCGCACTCCGAATTTCGTAGAACATGCGTTTCAACACACGGGTAAGACTGGAGAATGGGTAAGTTGTTTCAACAAACCTTCTTTGCAGCCCCATTCCTAAGGAAATCATCTTGAGCAAGAAATTGGTATGGGATAAGTTTTGAGCCGCAAAAGTTCTCACCTAAGGGTTACTACCAGGTGAAGGCCGCGGGGCACGGCACCGGAGAACCCACAGGACCGAGGATCGTATACACGTGAGATTCTTGCAAGCTAAGATATTGATGGCATGTCTGGAGAATAATGCTGAGTGGGCCAGAAATGGTTAGAGCAACAGAGTGACAAAATTTTGAGGACTACACTGGTGCAAGTCGTTTGCAAAGCGGACACACCTGGCAATCTCCATGGAGATCCGTAAAGTCTCTGAGACAGGACGAAACATATACCATTGGCGGTGTTGATACGATGGCTCGTCGAGACAGAATATGGGGTGTCATTTCGGTAATATTAGATGGAGGGAAGGCAAGTGCACCATACAGGGCGATTTGAATGGTGCAACAAGTAGTTTCTATGGCAATTTTACCAACCCCATGACAACGGGTAGTTGAATAAAACTCGAGGCAACAGGAAGTTGGGAGAAATGGGAAGAATATGAACTTACCCTACAGATCATTGGACAAACAGTTGAAAACTTGAACATCCAAGGACTTGGCGTCTACTTGAGTTGCGCCACACCTATGCATGAATCGTGGGCCCACTGTCCCTGACATCTACATGTATAATCAGTCAGCCCAGACACGATCGTTAGTGACTGACCTAGGTTAGCATTCGGATTGTCCATCGCTACTGACTCCTACGCTCATGTCCGACACGAACTGGTTGCAACCTACTACTAGGGTTTATTGTCAGGGTCGGCTTCATCAATTTGACAGGTCAACGGTCGACGTTGGCGACTTCGTGCAAGATTTCCATTTGCCGGAAACTCCCGCAACTGCCCTAAACACCACCGTGTTCTGAGACAGGCACGCTCTCCAAGAACACCAACTCGAAAGCTCAGGCTGCCCTTCTGTTATTGCGTACGTCCCCGACTTGTTCCCACCACTTTTCAAGGACGAGTCTGACGATACCTCAATTGAAAAGATGTAGGGCGATTGATGTAACTGGTCAACAAGCCTGCGACGCCTGTCCCATGATGCTTCCCTGGGCCAGTCATGACCTGCATAATCGCATATCGAAGGCTCTGAGAATCAGAAATGGTAAGAAAACAGTCTGGTTAAATTTTCGACACACCATTACCGTGACTACCTGTGGAAGCAAACGTGCAAATATTACGTCAGACGTACTTACTAGCGGACCTCGGATTTGATCGTGGGAACTCCAAACTTTCGCCAGTGATTTCAAGTTGTCGAACCCCGAACAACTTCGAAGGAGTTCAACGTGGCAAGTATGCAGATCTACTCAGCTGAGACTGTACATGGACCTGGTCTAGGTCTAGCTCGGGATAAATAGCCCCTTGCGTCTCGAGTAATTAATACACTATCATTTCAAAGAATAAACAATGCAACTAAACACGGATGTTTAAAGGTACCATGCACAAGCTTGTCATTCACTCGCTAATGTGGTCGTCATGATGCACCCAAGATATATATTTTGAGAGAAAAATCTAACCCGAGGTCCCACACATCTATTGTCTAATCTGTAAGCTGGCCTTCACTCATAGATATGGATCGACGTAAATTGAAAGTATGCGTCGGTGAAAGCTTTTGGATTGTCTGAAACAAGCAACTCTTAGCACAAAGGGTTTCAGTTGATTGATCGTGTTGACTTACTATTCACGAAATCTGAAGGGGAAAGAAAGGTGATGAGCCTTTTATCCCGAACTAAGAAGAAAAGGATACACACCGACACAGGTAGAGGGGCACCCAGAAGCGGCATAAACCGTCGAGTTCCCGGCCAGGTCTCCACCTCCACACCAATTGAATCATTCAACTCTGATGAAAATGTGCCAGCACTTACAAAATGTGAGATTGATGATGATGTTGTTAGCATTGAAATGGGTAGCCAAATTGCACGTTGTACTATTTGGAAAGTAAGCAGCAGGTATTCCCTGCGATCATAATTTGAGAGAATACCCAGAAGAATAGATGAAACGAGGACTTGCCCAAGTGCTTGTGTCGATAGTGGAAGCACCCGAGATGGCATCAAGGGGCGCGAATGGATCATTACGTTCCCAAAACCAGACACCGATGTAGCTGTTCGTGCGTTCCATAGCATACCTGGTGAGATATTTTGAGCGGTAGATTTGGGTGGCATGGGATTATAGTTACCATCCACCGCCGATATTGTTGAAGTCGGGACCGAAACTATTACAATCTTCATTCAATTTCACCGCGCATCCCTGATTTCCATTGGCTAATGACGATAAGCTGCTATTGAAAACGAAGGATTCGAGTGTTACACACCATAAGCATAGCAATCTGTGGAAATGGTCGTCCTATATATACAAACATTAATGGATGGTGATGGGTGTGAACCTCCTCCTACCCAAGTTGCTTGATACCAACAGCAGGGATCGAGCAATCTAGGATGATGGATATCGTTTAAAACTGTCAG
Source organism: Pulveroboletus aff. annulatus (assembly GCA_038094595.1). Lineage (NCBI taxonomy): Eukaryota > Fungi > Basidiomycota > Agaricomycetes > Boletales > Boletaceae > Pulveroboletus > Pulveroboletus aff. annulatus. The sequence continues at coordinate 46,899 of JBBPTX010000086.1, forward strand.
AACGCAGAAAACATGCACTGACTAGGACCCGTATGAAGTGTCGATTGGTTGGGCTCAACGTCGTTTATACCCTCAACGATGTCAACTTCACCCTGAAAAGATGTTGGTGCAAGGAATACTTTGCGATAATGGGCAGGCATACTCCATTCGGCCAATTGGCCTCATTTGTCTCCCAAACGGCCTGAATAAAAGTTAGCCCCCTTAGTACTAGGACACGAAAAAGACTCACGGGCCACGTGCTTTTGGCGTCAATCAGCATCAGAAAGGATAAACATGTCACCAAGACTTACCCGCATCCCTGGGGCATATGCGGCATGTCAAACCTGCAACAAATAAAGATTATCTGGATTGTGAAAAGCACTCAACATGCTATCGCACATACACTGCGACGTGTGTGGTATATTGTTTATTGGAACGGATGCGAACTGAGTTCCGTCCCGGCCCGGCTGGGGAGAGTACGGTAGTGTCGTCTGCTCGTATTATGAAGGTGTCGCGGGTAGCATACGTAAGGTTCAAGCTCTGAGCCATCGTTTTGTTGACATAGTTCCTGTAGAGGGTGTAGGAACATTTGTCGCGAACAGGGACCACATTACCTACACGCGCCCGCTGGTGGGATCCGGGATAGCTTCAAAATTGAATGCATTGTAAAAGTCCTCGCCAGCAATGCAACCGCTGAGGGTGTAAATCCCACCCGCAAGTGCAGGAGCAGCGAAGGCCACGACAACAAGCCCGCCAGTTGTGGTCAAGAGTTTCATGGTGGTCGTGGACTCGGGGGAGCAGCACGATACCCGGGCCAAACGTGTCCAATGCTGAGGCTTAACCTGTGGTATTTATGTCCTGCAGGGTCATAATACGGCCTCTCTACGGCGATTAACACATATGCGGCACCGGAAATGGAACTCGGAGGAGCTTGAACGGTTGCACAATCGCGATGAATCAACCAATTTCCATATTGTGTTCCAGAAAGAAAAACGCACCGACTCGGATCGATCGTTGCCTCGGGATGTTGTACAGAAAAAGGCGCCTGTTAATTTTATATCGAGGAAAACTCAGTAGGATGTGACCAAAATCGAGGGTATGATTATCGCGCCGCTTGTGCGGAGTGCCAGTGAGCGGAGTGGTAGGTCCCAACCTGGAACACAACGCTCGCCGCGGGTATTCACACCCAAGTTTGTTATTCGTTCTAGCAGATCCTCGGCCTGGGCCAAAACAGCGCCTTCAGGGCTATCGTACTACAGGCCACGCTTACTGCGCAGCTCCCAGCGTTTGAGACCGACTCGGAGCCAAAGCAGCTTGTCGATGTCGTTGCTTGGCAGGTTGGAAACCGTTACTACCTCTGGTACACACCCTCCCATTCCGCCCTGCTTTGTTTCGACGCGTTACCATGATGGACATAAACAACTCAGCAAATACAGAGTCTACAGACCAGTAAGTAACAAAATAGTGACAGCGATTCATGCAGTACTTTTCTCTGGAGTCTGTGCTACACTCGAGATTTCAAGTTTTTAACACACGTTTAGCACGATGTGATGGGGTCGGCGGGATCTGTCCTCCCTCACAATGCACTCCACAAAACAGTATAGTCAGGTGGGTGCTACTGGACCTTTACACCACTATATTCAGTTTCAGGTGTAATCGAACACTTCGTAGATGCATATATACGAACTGCGCTCAAACAAGAACAAACCAACTGCCTGCCTTGTACATTACTGTACCTTGCATTATAGCTTCTACATCTGGGTCAGAGCGATAATTCGGCTCTCACAGTCGCAAGCGTTTTTCCTGCACTCTATCTTTTGGACTCGACTTCACAACCGACCGTGAGCCCACAATGGAAGGATACGGTTCCCTGGCAGACGAGAAAAAAAGGCTCGGCCTGTTCTGTGAAGCTACGAGATGTGTCCCGCTGCACACGTTCTTACATGGCTTAAGGTTCTATGGTGCGTATCACCCACAATTCAATGTAGAGAGCTGGTATACCCCTATTCACAGCATGGCACGGCAGCTTGGAGTCCATGACTTGAAAATTTACTTCTCAGTCTGCTGGACATTCGATGAACTTACCGACTAACGGATGTTTCTGTATCCATTTCTGGAATGACTTCCAGCGTTCATTTCCTTGGGCTCGTAAACTGGGCCCGGGGCCTTGATGAGCAATACCCATGTTTCAGGACAAGATGTTAAGTCCCAAGCAACAGCACTGTGGAAATTACTACGACCGTATTCTTTTGTGTAATATATTTTGTTCCTTACCTAGGCTGTTTTATAGATACCTCCGTCGTTACACTCGCAAGGGTCTTCAGCCCTGCGGCAAAACCGGTTTCAAGGCATCCGCCGCTTCCCATGAAATAGAACCATGTACTTCTAGAAGGCGGTCTCGACCTACCGCTCTCAACCCCCACGCCGTAAATGCATCCTATATCCACCGTGGCAGTGCACACGCCGACCAAACAACACAACCAAGCCGTGACAAGGCTTGTCATCTTGCGCCTCGAGATGCCCCGAAATACAAACAACTAGAAATCACAATTTGAATGGTAGAGGGGTTCCTCCGTCCATACATCACGAAAAACAAGTGTTCATACACTGGCAACCCCTTGGACTTGCAAGGGAGACAGTATACGTATGAACCCCGACCTTGGCGTTTTCGATTAGAGCCAGCGCGATCTCATGGCTAGCGTCGAAATATGAATATTTTGGAAATAATGATGAGAAAATAAGGAAAAGCGCTCATTCGAAAAAGAATGATAACTTATGCCGTCCTACCCTTCTCTGCTCGAACTAACCATGGCTCCTGTAACACCTACAAAAAAGTGGGATTGGTCAAACTCTACGTTCTTGCTCCCGGCATGTCGTCCATCGATGTGTTCTGACTTTGAAAATTGCTTTCTTTCATCCATTCTCCGTCGACCTTCTATCCCAACCCATATGCATAGGGTCGCAAGTGTGACGCTATAAGTGGAAGTCATGCCGTTCGCGTATGCTACATCACTGACACACTGGCAGATCCCATTTATGTCACAGAAGGCGATGATAAGAAGTACGATCGAAGAATTGGGATAACGAAACTCGAGAGTGCAGTACGGAATAAGGCGATATGCTAACGTGGCCGTAAATCGTGAACACTTGGCGGACGCAAAGGAAGAGCAGTTGCTTACCGTGACACTGCACGTTGACACTATCTCTGACGTATTCACCAGCTCCCCAGCCACGAATGGTTTGAAGAAACACGAAAGATGCATAGCTAGGGGAAGCACGCACAACGTCCGCCTCATCGACAGATGACCAAGAACTGACACATTGTCCACGATCTGTGCAGCCCATTCGATTTTCAGGTACGGCGATGTAGAATATGCACCGTAGGGGTTCGTCTCATTTACCGAACTATTTGAGAAGCTGGACAAGCACTTGAGGAAGATAATCATGTTGGCTGCCCGAAAAACTTTGAGAAAAACTGGGAAGATAATGACGAGTATGAACCATCTTGTGCCTATCTGACTGAGCGGGTATATGTATAACGAGGCGCATCGGCGAGATGAGGCCTATTAGCATCGACAGGAAAACCCCAATGCCGCTGGTTGTGATAAATAACTGAACGAGACTCGTGAAGCAGAAACACAAATGTCGGGATTGAATAGGCGAACCGACGACAGCAGCAGTACTCGGGGGCACAAATCTACGAAGATGGTCGGTGAGACCGAGCCAATGCAAGTAGTTAGCTTACTCCCATGACATCCACGAGTACCGACAGAAAGAGCCACTAAAACGGTAAAGATATTGATGGTGAATGTCGGCCGACGGCGAGTGTGAGGAGTGGAGTAGTAAAACAATGCACACAAGAAGGGAATGGGGAGAATCAAGAATGTATGTGCAACTATCGTTGCTTACACCAGGAGCCAAACGACGAAGATCGGAAGAAACCCTAGAGATGGGCCTAACCTGACCGTGGTGATGTTTGTAGATATCCTAAGTGGTTGTACGAACAACTTGTATCGGGTTATATGGTCCGTACCATTTTGTTACTGTTCCAGAAAGCAGTCTGCTGTGCTCAGAGAAATTGCTTCGACGGGTCCCTGTAAATGCATTCAAAGCCTTGGGACCGCATCAGGAGTGTGACAGCGCCCTCCGCGTCCCTACCGGTAAATCAAGTTAAAATATGAATTACACTCAACCTGCACCTGCCAGTGGATGGAATACGAAGGAGATCGGTGGAACTCTTGACCAGTTCCTCTGGGTCTATTAGCGACATCCGTGCTGACATAAAGTTAATTCAAATCTACATCCAGGTGGTTTGAAGGAGACCAAAGAACCCAAAGTTGTAACCCTGCACGTCTATAGTCTAATTGTTCTTTGAAGTTGCATCAGAACTTCACTGGTATACGTTGATAGAAGTGAATTGGAAATATGCATCTGTGAACGCCTGTGGGTTGTCTGCAACAAGTTGTGGTTAGCGTTACAGACATCATCAATTTGTTTGCGTGACTGACTATTCACATAGTCTACAACAAGAGGGAGGGTCGGCTTTGAATTTGTGCTAGTTACACTGAATGAGGGGTACATACCGACACAGGTAGAAGGACACCCAGAAGCAGCATAGACAGCTGAGTTACCAGCCCAGTCACCGCCTCCATACAAATTCAGTCTCTTCATTCCGCGAGAAAACTGAGCTTGAAAGAAAGACTCACAGAAAGTGAGGTTGATAATAATGTTATTTTCATCAAAGTGAGTGGCCAGATTACAGTTTGTGTTGGGGAAATATGCGACAGGTGTTCCCTGAATCGTCGTTTTAGCCTGAATCCAAAGAATGAAAGAGAAATAGGTCACCCAATTGTTCGTGTTGATAATGGGAAAACCCCAAAATACATCGTAGGGAACTGACGGATCGCTGTGTTCCCAGAACCAGATACTAATGTAGCTGTTCGTGCGTTCTACAGCATACCTGGAGGGCCTGCTTGAGACAATCTTTCGTCAAACAAAACCAAATCACCTACCATCCACCACCAACACTATTGAAGCCGGGACCAAAGCTATTGTCATTCTCAGTGTACTTCACTCCGCATCCCGAATTCCCGTTAACTAACAGCAATGAGCTACCATCCAAATTCAGAAGTACCACACACCATAAGCATAACAGTTTGTAGTGACAGTGGTCCTGCACAAACATCAAGCAGGATTGACGAACATTGTTTACTTTTCCTTACCCGAGCTGCTTGACACCAGAAGCGGGGATCGTGCAATCTAGGATGACCAATGAACTACGACACAAGTGGAAAGCGGCGAGTACACCTACTAGCACCCGTATGAAGTGTTGACTGATTTGGCTCCACATTATTTACGCCCTCAACGATGTCGATTTCTCCCTGAAAAGACGTGAGTATGTAGAGCCTTCTGTGGTATTAGACAAGCGTACCCCATCTGGCCAATTGGCCTCGTTGGTCTCCCAAACAGCCTGGACCCAGATATTAGCTCCGTTGATGTGCTACGACAGTGCTAGCGGCGCACAAAGACTTACGGGCCACGTACTTTGCGTGTCAATCAGAAACAGGGAGTTCAAAATACCACACAATCCCGTGCCAACTTGGAATAGAACTTACCCGCATCCCTGGGGCATATGTGGCATGTCAAACCTGCAGTAATATAGGTCACCCAAATTGTACGAGACGTCGAAAATGTTGTTTGTACATACACTGCAACGTGAGTAGTATATTGTTTATTAGAACGGATGCGAACCGAATTCCGTCCTGGCCCAGTTGGCGAGAGTACGGTAGTGTCATCCGCACGCATAATGAAAGTATCGCTGGTAGCATATGTAAGATTCAACTCCTGAGCCGTTGTCTTGTTCACATAGTTCCTGGGAGAGTAAACTGAGGAGTGCATCATGAACAGGAAGTCATGACCTACACGCGACCATTGGTTGGATCCGGAATAGCTTCAAAGTTGAACGCGTCGTAAAAGTCTTCGCCAATGATGCAATCACTACGAAAGTAAATCCCGCCCGCCAGTGTAGACCTAGCGAGGGCCGCGAGAAGAAGGCCGCCTCTTGTAGTTGAAAACTTCATAAACTTGAAGAGCACACTGAACTCCGTCCAGTGGTAGCAAAGAGTGGATGAAAGCTATTTCGCGACACGGTTAGAAATTCGAAGTTTCGAACCGCTTGTATTTATGCTCCGCAAGGTACCACTAGTACGATTTTGGATCAGATTGGCGGTCTCCATTGGCGGTGGCCACAGGGTTCCATCTAGAGCCGAGGCTATCATTATCTTTGCTACTCCAACTTGAAGTGCTTCATAGCTCCGGGGAGTATCAGGGTTCACCAGCGGTCACGGCGAAACGGCTCCCACGAACGCGTTGACAGAGGCTAGAATAGAACGGCTAAGTAATACAACGCTCAAGATCGTGATGAAGAACAAGTACCTACTAAAATAGAAGTACAGCACAACGTGGGGGAGAGACTGCTACCATGCCCAGAATGACAAAGAAAGACAGTGCGCGGGCTTCGTGCCGCTCGATTATGACACGTGATTGCTGTTGCGAGAGCTGCGGTTTCTTTTGAGTTTACCCCGAAAAGGGCACGATCCGATTGATATGGCTGAATGTGTGAATAAGGTTGAGTATAGAAAAAGGGCCTACGATTCTATGAGTGAATGCTTGAGCCTTGATATGTGACAGGCTGATTATTTGCACGATCGAACCAGCGATTCAGACTTGGAGTGCCTGCAAACGTGTTTAAGTAAACTCTAGCCCAAAGTGAGTAACGAAACATTGTTAAGATGTGTACATGTGCTAGCAGTGTGTTACTATGCACAGCTGATAATGATTAAGAAGTTATCAATGTAGCCACGGTTGATCAATTGATACGCAGTGTCCGTCGCATGGTATTCTGTCGAGTCACTTCGTGGAAACAACTTATATTTCCATGCAGAGCCATCATGATCACATGCAGGCGGACGACGTTGAGTGAGAGGTCATGAGATCGAAAGACTTTCAACTCCAGGGTGTGCCCGACATAATTCGTGTAACGTGCTTCAATGATGTCGGAAAAATATGCAAGTGTCATGGGATATTAATGTCCGGGCCTGGCGCGTGGATGAATCTAGCAGCCATCAGCAACTTAATCGAATGTCAGATTTAAAGGGTATGTTATAAAAAGCAAGCGCTGGCGAAAGATTAGTGAAATTTTGGGCATTCGGATCTTCTGGCTCCTGGCGTTGCTGGTGGTAACTTGCGGGGAAAAAAGTGCCCACTGGCTGGATTGAACAACCGACCTCATCATAATCGCTTTACAAGTGACGCGCTCTACCACTGAGCTAAGCGGGCAGCAATAATGTTAACGGCTTTGCAAGTATAGATCATATCCAAAGCTTGATTCTTTTTAAGGCGTTCTAAATTTTTTGTGAATTACATGGTTATCACGGTTTTTGTGCTACAGAGACAGAGTAACGTTGATGCTGCACAATATACTTAACCAGAACACCAGCATCTACGCAGCCCAAACTTTGGTGATCAGTTCGGTGAGACCTGTGTGGAACTGAGTTCCCAAACTACTCATACAGCATCAGAATGGAAACTCTACCAATGTCGTTTGTGTTAAATTGGTAGACGCCAACCAAAACGCCCACGGTTGCGGTCCTGAGTGTCCAGGTCATTAGGGGACCTAAAATGGGGAACTTGCGCCTGTGGAGGTAGTCGACGAGAATGGCATCGAACTACATGCCAAGTGATCAATGATAGAATGTTGAAAACAATATATGATATTGCCTACCCCAATGTGACTGTGCATGACGAGCGAAATACCCAAGAGTCCATCAAGGACTGGGTAAGCCGAGCCGGATGTTACAAATGCTGCTGCAGTCATGGGCAACAACGCCGCAGAGAGGAGACGCTCAAACGCCCAGTGATAGCTTCCATGGGTCTTTGACGGAGGAGGGAAGGTGGTTGGCTCATTCACAGATCCTAATTGGGACACCGAGCTGGCAGCACGTCTCGCTACATACAAACCAAAGTTGGGATATTATAACATTGAAATAGCGAGACACATACCTTGGAGCGCTGTCCGCAAAACAGTACGGCCAGTGGTAGAAGCAAATGTCCTGGGGAGTGTAGAACGCAGTAAATACGACGCGGACATTGAGCTCGAGGATGTGAGAGAGACTTGTCAACAGGCACGGCGGGATGCGTGTGGGTACAGATGGTGATTGACCAATCGCATGGCTTCGGGTTATTGAGATTATTTATTTGATAAGCAGGTTATCGGCGTGACGTGCAATTATATAATCTGAATTAGCATTCTCCGTCAACACCAGCACCGATGGCTTCACGTTCGTTGCTTTCAAGTAAGGCTGGAACAATTTCAAATCATTTCCGACGACCAGCTCGTCAGCACATCCGATTGTTGACCTCTACGCACTCGCTACGCCAGCCAGAGCCAGCCGCGCCGTCAAACACCCCAAGCAAAAGGCAGTCTTGGCTGACGCACAGAGTCAAGGCGAATCCTATCCTATACACAGTTTTTGTTGGCCTTGCGCGTGCTCTCGGATATGGTTCGCCCAAGCAGCTTGCAAACAGACGCGCGTTATACATGTATAACGCGTTGTGCGCGACGCGTGCGGACCAAGAAGCTGACTTTTGGGAAAAAGGTGTCGCTACCCGTTTCCGTTCTGTTGCATATTGTATTAAACTTATACTTCACGGAATGGTTTTTTAGAGTGCGCGCTCCCTCCAACTTTCCAGTCCTGGTTTACTGTTACCAATCTGCATGTATGGCTCCTCACAGTCCGTTTACGGGCTCTTCCAGCCCCCCAAGGAATGCACTACATACAAGGGCTGATAGATCACTTTTTCCAAGATGTCGAAGAGCGCGTCCGCACCGTTCTCCAGCCTGGTGTCCTTCCACCCCGTTTAATATCCAATCCACCATCGTCATCCACGTCGACCGAAGTTAAACACCGGCCCGAGCTCAGCAAATACGTTTCTCCATATCCTAACAGCACCTTTTACACCTTCCCCTCACCAGTACCACCACCCGACGCGTTTCCAACTCCAGCTGCGTATGTCAAAGCAGAAAAAAGAGCGCGGGCACCTGAACGACTCGTGACGAGGCATATGAAGATATTTAAGGAACAATGGGCGGGTCTTGGTATGAGTATGGATTTGGGGCTTGCTAGAGGGGATGCAGAGATGGCCGCTGCGATCTGGAGGAACTTGCTGGGTGGGAGAGGTGCAAGAGGAATTTACGTTCCAGGAGCCGGTGCAAACAAGAGCATGGACCAAGCCGAAGACACGAGTAAACGGAGTTTCAGACGTTCCGTAAACCTCGTCGGAGGCCTCGTAGAGAACGTTGAGAAGATTGATGTTGATGTCGAGGAGGGCATAGATGACATGAGTGGTGTTTACGACTTTGCAGCAAATGAGAGCGATCGGTAAGATGTTAGCTCGTGCGCATTACTTTATTGATCATTAATGACAGGTACATTGTTTACCCGGAGCTCATGGAAACGCTCGTCGCTTACCTCAGGCGTGAAGCACAACGGCTCGAACACATCTCCGACGAAGTCATCCTTGGACCACGGGTAGTGGGCAGAGAAGGCGAAGGAGTGAAAAAACTATTGTGGGGAAAGGTGAGACCTTAGGGACCCTCACGAGTAAATCAACGATCTCCCCCGATCTACTATCGAACTGCATTACCCCTTGTCGCATAATCAGAGCATACTCCACTGCACCTGTACGTACAGCACACTGATATTTTCTTTGGCATAGATCCAACTCACCTTCTCTCGTGTGTACTCGGCCGGGTCTGCGTTTGGTGAAACCTCTCCTTAATTAACTTCTCACCTTGAGCTCTCAAACAGCCATTTCCAGACGTGATATGGCTGCTTGAAAAATACTAGTATACCCAGCAGCTGACGGCCCCCCATGTGCATGTCATAAGCGCGATCAAACGGCCCGATTTCGTTCGGAGTTTCCCATCATCATAATTGGCAGAGCTGCTTTCTGTCACTCCTAGCACTTTCCACAGTTCAGCAATGTCGAATGCGTTACGAGCCACAGTTAATTGTGATTTGGGGGAGGTGACACTAGTATAATCTGTTCTTAATGTGATTCTGACTAACATGGAAATGTATGGTCCAGGGTTTCTCTCTGTACACCGTGGTACGCAGCGCCGAGATACTCTGCATCACCGGGATAGCTTGACCTAAGTCGGTGTGTGGATACAGGGCGATGACGAAGGTCTCATGAAGACCATCCATCTAGCCAATATAGCCTGTGGATTCCACGCCTCGTGAGTTTGAGAACTGACCAGGGTGTTAACAGCAGCTCAGATTCTTTATCATTTTTAGAGATTTTTTGGTCATGAATAAGACCGTAGCGCTTGCTAAGGCTAATAACGTCCGTGTCGGTGCTCATCCTTCCCTTCCCGACTTGCAAGGATTTGGGCGGCGCGAGATGGCAATTGAACCGGTAAGACAACTTGCTTTTCGCATTCAAGTTCGATCCCGAGGTCGCCAACCAAACTAATGTTATGTTTGTTTCTCTCGAAAGGACGAACTTGCCTCTTGCTTCATCTACCAAGTCGGTGCATTGAGCGGCTTCTTGCGGCGTCACAACCTCCCTCTCAACCATGTCCGTGTTACTACTTCCAAGTCTGTTCAGTTCATAATCTTCTTCCAGATCAAACCTCACGGTGCCGTATACGGTCAGACCGCACGTAACATCGATCTCGCGCGTGCCGTCGTTGGGGTTGCAAAGGTTTTCAGTGGCAGCGCGTCCCGACCCGATACGGGCGTTGCTTTCATGGGTCTTGCGGGCACGGCGCATCAACAAGCAGCAGAGGAATTGGGTGTGCCGTTCATCGCAGGTAATGCTCTTTGTTTCCCCTTCATGGCCATCGGGATTGCTAAAACGGAACAGAGTGGTTCGCGGACCTCGACTATAGTGACGAAGGAAAGCTGTTGATCACAAAGTACGTCACCGATTTTGCCTTTCCCCCCTGACTCGTTTTTCAACCTCGTACGTTGATGGTAGGAAACACGATCCTGTCCCGCTCGAAGTGGTCAGACAACGGGTATGTCTCTTCGGGAGAACCTATCTCCATGAAGGCTAATGTTAATCTTTCAAGGTCCAAAATCTGCTCGGTTCGCACGCTGTGACGACAGTGGGCGGAAGACTCTTACCCATTGGCGAGAATGTCACCGATGTATCGATTTGCTGTCACTCTGACACCCCTGTGAGTGTCGACGACGGTCACTTTCCCATGTGTTGCAGCTGATACCCATTGTCTCACAGGATGCGGTTGCGATTGCACGGGCTGTGAGGACGTTGGTAGATGAGAACAACAAAGAGGCAGGGTATCAACCTTAGCATGTATGCGCGTCGGAGTCGCGTCATGGTCGTGCGATATGTAACACAGCGATGCTTGCGGAACAATGTTTCAAATCGGACAAAATTTTCTTGAAATTTTTACAGGATGAACTGAATTACAATGTGGTTATCTTTTGTACGGTTTCGTGGAATCGTGTCATGAATTCACTCGTAGATATTAATAGAGTTAAATTGAAAGTATGCATCAGTGAAAGCCCATGGGTTGTCTACAAGTTGCAGTGAGCGTTGCGGACATCGGTCGGTCGTCGTGGCTTACTGTTCACATAGTCTGAAGGAAGGTCATGAGCTTGTAGTTTGTCCTGAATGCGAAAGAAAGAGTTCCGTACCGACACAATCAGAGGGGCACCCAGAAGAACCATAAGCATTCCCAGCCCAATCACCGCCTGGATACAAAATGAGTCCTTTTCTCTACCTACCAAGTCGCGTAGCGGACTTACAAAACGTCAAGTTGATAATAATGCTATTTGCATCAAAGTAGGATCCCAAGTCACAGTCCGTGTTGGGAAAGTAAGCAGCGGGTGTTCCCTACAAATATCATTTCAGAGAAAGCGGAAAGGTTGGAAACAACTTTGACTTGCCCAGTTGCTTGTGTCGATAGTATATGCACCTGTAGTTGCGTCGCTTGGCGCTGAAGTATCTCCGCGTTCCCAGAACCAAATGCTGATGTAGCTGTTCGTGCGCTCCATCGCATACCTGTAGGGTTTTGTCAGATGGATTGTTGATTGCGAAGTAAAAGCCCAAACCATCCGCCACCGATGTTGTTGAAGTCAGGCCCAAAGCTATTGTAATCCTCGTAAAACTCCACTCCACATCCCTCATTGTAATTATCTGACAGTGATACTGTAAACTACCATTTTAAAACAAGGAATGCGACAAACGCTCACCGTAGACACTGCAGTCTGTAGAAACAGTCGTCCTGTGGTGAACATTGAGAAGAGATGGTGATGCACATCCTCAAACTTTCCCTTACCCGGATTGTGAGACGCCGGAGGAGGGGATCGAGCAACCTGGGATGATTGATGTCAACTATGATGTCAGTGGCAAACTGAAAACATGCTGACCAGCACTTGTATGGAGGGTCGCCCGATTTGGTTCCACGTCATTCACACCTTCCACAATGTCAACTTCACCCTGACGGAGAGTTGAATACAGAAAACATTATGTCATGTGAGGTAAACCTACACCATTCGGCCAGTCTCCCAAACTGCCTAGATGCGGAAGTCAGGTCCACTTGCTTTATATGTGTACCATCGACACGGAACCAGAAAAAACAAGACTCACAGGCCACGTGCTTTCGGCATCAATCAGAAATGCGAAATGGATTGTGTTATGTTGGAATGGAAGTTATGAACTTACCCACATCCCTGGGGCATGTGTGGCATGTCGAATCTGTAATCAATAACGAGTCACTAAGAAGTACGGGGTCTGGAATCATTATGCCGTACACTGCGACGTGGGTTGTGTACTGGTTGTTGGAACGGATTCGAACCGAATTTCGCCCGGGGCCACTTGGTGAGAGGACGGTAGTATCATCTGCACGCATGATGAAGGTGCTGCTCGTAGCGTACGAGAGATTCAAACTCTGAGCGGTCGATTCATCAACATAGTTCCTAAAAGTGCGTGAATGAGCAGTCGATCATCTCAACAGGAATGGTATGATTGGCATCACTGACACGCGACCGTTGGAAGGATCGGCAATCGCCTCAAAGATGAAGGCATTGTAAAAGTCCTCCCCAACGATGGAATCGCTGAGACTGTACGTCGCTCCAGCTAGTGCGATTCCAGCGAGGGTTACCAGGAAAAAGCCATAGTATGCGCTCGAGGACTTCATGTTGATTTGGGAACCGTGACGAGGGAATGCGCCACTGATTCGGGCGTACCCCATCGCTTGTATTTATGTTCCCCAGAGCTCGGACAAGAGCGGACCCAAAACGGCGGCGAGAACGAGAAGGCACGACAACTATTCCAATTCAGACGCAGCGATACGTATGGTGCAAGCGGTCTAGACGCCAGGGTTCCGTCCGGAATGACCTAATTCCATTATTCCAAGTTCTTTGTACTTCTTGCAGCAAAGTGGGGAGAACGAGGACAGTCACGAGACTACAGCACGTTCTAAAAGGAGACACGGAGTGATGAACACTGTAACGCATGATATATGGTTGACAGGGAACCCACCATTCTATCGATGGTTCACTGATCACCTGAACAGTCAAACTGCGAAGCACCTACCGGCATGATGACATGTGGACGAGCAGAAAGTTATGGTACGTAAAATTTGGGTACGGATAAGGATGCTACGGGTGCTGAACTGTCAATACCTGTCATGTACGTGCAGAGTCCGGTAACCATAATTTGAATGCACCCTGTACTGGTGTGTATATTCATGGCAGAGTTACCCACGGTGCAGTGATCGTATCAGACCCCCAAAGCACCGTGTACTGAAACGAGGTGTGCGTGCGCAGAATACGTAGGAATTGGCTACTTACTACTGAGCCCACTGAGCCCACAGGCCCATCTCAAATTGCTGTAGAGAAGAACTTGACCATACTAAGAGTGCGTGTCGCCTGCCTGGTGGTTGTTTAGCAAAAGTACAAAGAGCTTATGTAAAACAAACCTGACTGACTTCGCCAAGACTTCGCAGACCTAAACCACGATATCATGGAATTATGGTTAACATCACGACATGCACGTCCCCGCGATCATCGCGTGACGTTCGTGAAAAAAGGCCTCAGGTAAACTAGCTATTGACATCGATGGGCCAGTAGACTCATCAATGTGATACCGACTGTCTGCTTCACGATTCGCGAATCAAATTCGTGAGGCCCGGGGTTTACCTTCGTTTTGTACTAATCCTGATCCCAATAGTTTAACTTGAAGTTGGGGGTATCGCCAACGTAAGCTGCCACCAGTGCTTCGACACCAGAAGCCAGCTATTCTGATGTTACGATATGTGCTGCACACCTGCAGCAGACTGTGTACGAAAGCAACTTTCGTTCAAATCCCTCCTTATGTCCACCGGTAACATTCAGGTTGCCATTGACCTAATTCACCCAGGGATGAATTGAAATCCTATCGTTGAATATGTCCTTTCTCGCACCGCGACCACCGTACATGTCCTGGGTTCATCTCTCACCTTGTCCCCCCCGCGCCTTTCCACGTCTCGATGGCATTGTTCTACTATCCTACATTGTTTCCACCAGATTGAACGTCTATCGACTATCGTTGTCTTCCTTGAAACGGTCAGCGTCCGAATTCCTTGAAGGATCTTGGTATGATCCCTGTGCAAACCACGTCCTTCACGCTGGTAGTAAGGCGTGCTCCCAAATTTGAATCACGTACATCGGCGACTAACACAAATAAGTATACAGTGGTGTACTGCACCTGATTGATGGAAAAAATGTGACACTAAATACATACTGATAAGGGAGTTCTGTCAGGCTGGTCTTAGCCATAACTTGAATAACAATTTACAAGAGGGGAAGCGAACATGGAAGTCCTTGCCAACTTGAACAAACAGTATTACGGTCGGAGTTGACAGCGAGCGCGTGGCAGTAGTCAAGTGACAACACTGAGTAGTACTAGTGGCGGGGATAGTATGCGATTAGCTCTGGTGATCAGCTGACTTTATGAGGCCTAGGTCGATTCAAAGGGCCAGAGCGTGCCCGTACATCTATCCCTGCTGTATCAATCACGCTGTAGGTGTGTCTTTTTCCTGGTTCACTATTCTGAATCCCAGCCACGTCAAATTGGGATCTCACTGCATACCGACATTTCCGTCTAAATGATTTATCCAACAGTCACGGGGGGTGCCGGCCAGTTGTGATGGAAGCTTGAATGACTTCATGCCCGTTTTAGCGTGTTCCCGTCAGTGGCTTGATATGAAGTTTGAACCCTAACGTGGGATTTTTAAATTGCCAGTAGGGTTTGAGTTTGGTATCACTGGGATTCGTCTGACGATATTTGGTGCTCATTCAGCGCTCAGCAACGAAAAAAAATCATGAATGCGTACACAGCGAATTCTGAGTCCACGTCTACCGTCTAATCAGACGTGATCTTTCTGCATGTCACCATGATTGTGGTCGGAACATACGGCGACTACATTTTTAGGAATGTTGTCGTCCACCCTGGCCTGAGTGGTCGCCTCACCTCATCGTAATCACAGAGTTTCAGTTCAAGAGGGAGGACGAGTCACTGGCACGAGGGTGTTCAAGATTAAAATTTTGCAGGGCAGAGAAGCTTGCAGGTATCCTTAGCGCTGGTGAACTGACTCAGATCTCATCATTAGGGTCTTGTCTGACAAGCTGAAGCATGTTTTAAGTGCTACTGGCGCACCGGTGACGGGGTTCCCAGCTGCTCCATGATTCCATGTTGTTATGGCGATCGTATAACGATCATATCGATCAACGGTGTGCCAGTAGTGTTGAACATTGAACGTTGAACGTTGAGACACCTGCCTCGATAACGAACTTGCTTGACACGTGTGCAACCAGTATCATTGAGTTCGAACGCAACCGTTGGCAACGGGAGCCAGATTGATGAACAGATGATTTATGTAATCTTGGTTTCTCACGTGAGCTCAAGCATCAGTTGCCAAACTCATCCACTACTAGTAAGAACCCGAGTCCGATGGTCGTGCTACTACGATTCGTTTAGTCTCCCCCCCGCTTGATGCGGCCACGTCCCGTTTACGATCTGCGGGCCCATGAAGGTACGTCCTGTCGATGCCTGCTTCTTTGCAAGTCACAACTGCATCCATCGTACGCCAGATTTCTGAATACATATCACGCCAACTTGAAGTACTATCTGGCCACATACACCATGTACGGTTTTGGGTGAAAAGGTCAAGTCAAGCGCTTACCAGTAGCAGTAGGTTCCACAAAGCATGCTGAAGACCGGTCACAGTGGTATGTTGTTCATCGCGATCCCTAGCCCTTTGGCATTTATATCGATTTCTCAAGATAAAATAACCCGTGAGAAGAACTGCAAAAATCAAATTGAGATGACAAGTACTGGCAAAGGCGCGCGCGCATCGCGAACGATCCGTACGGAGTATGCATCTAACAATCTGAACATCTGCCAAGTCCGCCACTTCTTACGCATGGAACCAAACCGACCCTTAAACTTCAAAACCCTCATGTTCAACTGTAACACGACATGGCCAATCAGAACAACTCGCTGCGGAGATGGTGGTGTTTTGTTTTAGGGTGCGTTTACTTATAACATCCAAAACGCACCTTAACTTTACTGAGCCACGTTGTTTCTGTCTGTGTCTTTCCCTCCAGAGGGTATCCAGACCGTGACATACTTTTCCTGATTACAACATGCCTGTAGACTATGATGCGTATGACGCCATCCTTCACCATATCTTTAAGGAGGTTGGTCTTCTGTTCACTCTGATAATTGCATTCCTGCTCACTGTGAGCAGACTCAAGGTGATACCTGGTTCAAACCTGAGGAGAACATCTCGACCGGTGTGTGTATACGGGTCGACCCTGGCCACTTCCGGGTTTTCCCATACGAGAATCCCTGCCTTGCGCCATTTGAGGCAGCGATTCGCCAACTAAATCCTGTCGTCGCTGTCAAGGTGCGCAGCGCTGCAGTCCATGCAGCCCTGGTAACTCTGTGCGTTTTCGTATCCCTACTATTCCGAATCAATTTTCATTACTCTGCAGATCCGGGGAAGCGACCGCAGTCCATGTCGACTCCAACACCCGTATTCAAATCCTCGATACATTGTCTGCATTGCCCGGAGCGGAGAAGGAGCAGTCCGGCGCCTTCATCGTAAGGTTTTCTTCCTCTACTGCTATGATTTCTCTGATAGAGTGTAGCGCGACGAGCGGGTGCTCGTTGTTTGGTCCAATGATCTGGACAGTATCATTCCGCAATGCACAGACTTCGAAGAAAGGCTTATCAAGTTTGTCTGGCGAACCCGGCGCGATATCTCCGTCGCCACGGAGCTGTCGTCTTCCAACACCTCAGACGTCAACTTTTCAGAAAAATCCAAGGAAGTATTCGGAGGCCCTATCACAGAGATCGAGAAGGTATCTATGCCACGTTCAAACCGGAAATGGTTTAACTGGCGTTCGATGGGGTCTCGTGACGATTTGGAAGCGACAGCTAACAAGAGGCGGAAGACGCAGCTCATCGCATCCCTGTACTCCGGTCTTGGTTTTGGGTTGTCATTGTGTAGGTCTGATTGCCACTGGCCAATTGGTGCGCGACTGACCTGGTCGTCCTTCAGTCTTTACTGGTGGCGGTGTGAGCATACTCTTGCAAGAGTCACGTATGGATGGACACTGGATTCGATTTGCACTTCTCGCTACTGCACCATTGACGCTTTCTATCTCCATCGTAAGCACACCCAACTCGCTCGGTTCCATAAGCGCTCATAAGTCCCTTCAGTTCTTTTGTAATCAGATCGTGGGCAATATTGGCATGATGTGAGAATATCCTCACGTTAGGACTCTGACGATCATCTCCGTTCATTTCCCTTCTAGCATCGGACCCGTCGCACAATACCATGAAAACTCGATGTATTATTCCGCAGTCAGACCCGAACCCAATAAGGAAGTGGACTCAAACCTCCCACACATTACTATCGAGATGCCGGTCTACAAAGAAAGCTTGGAACAAACAATGTCCGTCCCAGCTGCCCTTTCTCCTATCCGTTTATCCCCCTGACACTCGCTTTAGCGCACCGTCGGTTTTCCACCTCAAAAGGGCGATGCAAACTTATGCACGCCAGGGTGGCTCCTCCGCCATCTTCATCCATGACGATGGTCTCCAGCTAATCCCAGAGAAGGATCGTGAGGCGCGCATGGCGTTTTATGCGGACCACAATATTGGTTGGGTCGCACGCCCGGGACATAGTTCGGCGCCTGACGGGTTCAAACGCGCAGGACGCTTCAAGAAGGCGTCCAACCTCAATTATGGGCTCGCGCTTAGCATGAAACTAGAAAGGTGCCTGAAAGCGCTGCAGGAAGCGGATGGGCGTAACGAGCTTGATCCAGATGACGACACGTCGCTCGAGGACAAGGCATTAAAATTGGCGTGTGACGAGGTCTCTGCAGAGGCGGACGGGAGGTGGAAGCCATGGGCGAGCAATGGGAAGTCTATTCGGATAGGAGAAATTATTTTGTTGGTTGATGCGGATACGGTCGTACCGGAGGATTGTTTGCGGGATGCAGCCCGGGAGCTGGCCGAGAGCCCCGAGATTGCTATCATTCAGCACAGTTCCGGTGAGTGATGATTTGTTATCTTATTTTATTTTCTTTCCGGATGTTGGTGCTCAATTTATTGCCACTGCTCAGGTGTCATGCAGGTCGCGCGCCACTACTTTGAGAACGGAATTACACATTTTACGAATCGAGTCAACATGTGTATTTCGATGGGTTGTGCAAACGGCGAGGTGGCGCCGTTCGTGGGTCACAATGCGTTTCTGCGCTGGTCCGCACTTCAGGATGCAGCGTTTATTGACTCTGCAGATGGGAAAAGGAAGATTTGGTCTGAGTCGAACGTGTCCGAAGACTTTGACATGGCTCTCCGTCTCATGGTACGTTTACCCGCAGGTGCTCGTTGTACAGCAAGCTCATTTAGGACCAAACGACTAGCTAAAACACTACGTGACTCGGTGGGCGACGTACTCGGGTGGCGGGTTCAAGGAGGGTGTGTCCCTTACCGTAGATGATGAACTGAACAGATGGCAAAAATATGCCTACGGTACGAATCCATGACGACAGGTTACACCACGTGTTGACGTGGCTTGATGGACAGGGTGTAGTGAACTGATATTCTATCCGTTCATTGATTGGTGGCGCACGGGTCCAATCAACAAGCAGTTACACATCTTTGTCTGGTCTGACGCCCCTGTGCACTACAAAATAAGCATGATGGCCTGTAGGTCTCCTTCCTTTCATCACACTGATCAATACTCATGATATTCCCGATTAGATATGTTTTCATACTGTAAGTACAAACCTCTGGCCGTGCTTCCTGACATAACCGAAGGACTGCCTGGCTGATTTTTGATTCCAGACGGCATCGCAGCAGCCATGACATTGTCTATCGCCAACTACTTCCTTCTTGGGTTTGGCTTCCAGACTGACGGGTATTACCTTCACAGCTTTCAAATATTTCTGGCTGTCACCGCAGTATTCCCTCTGCTGGGCAACTTGGGCTACATTATGCTCGAGTACCGACTTGGACGCCGCAGCATACTCTCTTCGGTCATTGAGACAGTGACATGGATACCATTCTTGTGCGTCTATTTCTTTTCTCTAGCTCACAACCCTTCCGAGTTTGACTATGTCTAGTTTCTTCTTCTTTGGCGGGCTAAGCATCCACCTGACCGTGGCCGTACTTGCTCACCTGGTTTCGTACAACATTACCTGGGGTGCGACCAAAAAAGAAGTCGAGCGGTCCAACTTTTTCGTGGAGGTGCCGCGGATCCTGAAGCGCTTTTGGCTGGCTTTCTTGATCTCATTTGCATGCATTGCGGCGGTGATCCTGCTTGGCATTGAGGGACTCGTGGGGGCAGATTGGCTGATTTCGGGGATGTATTGGTCCGTGGGTTTTCCGATAGCGCTTGTAGCGGGGTGTCATGTGCTGTTTCCGGTGAGTGTGGTACGTGAGAGGGTTTTACGGACTGCTGACGATGATGGCTGTTTCGTGGGTGACATGACAGATTGTGTTGAACCCTTGGCTGATGACATTCTCGTACTGACGAGAGGACGTCTGCTTTCAAAAAATGATTTGTTGTTTGCTTTTTGTTCAAGGTGATTATCACTGAAGTATCAACAAAACTTACCCATGTTGGGGGAACATTACCTGTTACTGGTGGTAAGTACCAGCGAAAGCGAACATGAAGTGAAGCCTGTGAAGGCCACAAGGCATAGGCAAACGAAGTGGCTTTGTCAAACAGCTTGAGTGATTATATGATGGCCATGACAAGGGTAGAGTGTGCGATTAGCTTGGATGCCAATTTTATGACGAGGAGCTCACCACGATCATCGTGCAAGACAATGCAACGGCAAGGGGATGCAAACAGGGAACTTATCATACAAAATAAGACAGAGATAACGAGACGTAGTGAATGATACAGGTGAACATAGCTCGAACCACCGCCAGCGATAGCCCCTCGGCTCATCATGGAACGAGCATCCTGCAGTGAAGAGTGAATCACTAAACTTAAAAATCAGTCAAAGCGTTGATACCAAGAAGGAAGGATTAAGTTAACAGCAACGTTTTGCGTTTTTTCACCCAACAAGACCATTTCCGGCTAGAGTCCCTCTGACGCGTCATCGTGATCCTGAGAATGCGCACCGTACCCTTTTGCGAATATGGGCATTGGCAGGCTCCCGGTACGTTTCGAATCTATTCGTTGTGATTCTCGTCGAGTGACGTTACCCGCCCATACGGTAGCGAAAGCAACGCCAAACGTGGCAAGCATGATATTGACGAGTACGAGCTGTTCTAGGACTTGCTCGTCCACACCGCGATAAACACTGACGAATTGAGCGATGGAAAACATGGTTGGTATGACAAAATTTGAGAGTGCGATGTGGGAGAGGGTGCGCACGCGCTGCGACCATGATACTAGGTTCGTCAAGTGATCCGGTTACTGGGCTGAACATAGCGTGAAGGGAAGACGTACTTCTGTTGGAGTCAGACAACATTCGTTTGTTTCCCAGTCCGTGATCACGTATTCTCCAAAGGAACCCGATAGATACATACCTGAAAGCCAATGGGGACGGTTTCGAATAGTTGACATGATCAATACTCACGTGTTGTCTAACATCTGAGTGGCCCATTCAATTTTCAAGTAAGGTTTGGTTTCAAAAACGATTAACGTCAGGAGAAAACCGTTTGCTCTGTTTGCTACCTCGGCCGCGGCTACAGTAAATAGGATGATGTTGATGACACGAGCGAGCTTCAATAGGACAGGGATGGCAATAATCAGGGAAAAACGTATTGAACCTGTGTGCTTGAGTGGATAAACCGAGATCAGGCGAACGAGCAATATGAAGTCGACAAGTATAGATTGCCAGACACCAAGCGATCCAATGGCAACGCTAAGCTAGATAGGAATACATGGGGTGAGAATCATCATCTAAAGCAACTGCAGGGGTTAACGCACTTCCAGAGGCAGTGGGTTTAAAGGCTCCAAGATAGTATGGATCTGTGGGCGGGTATCAGTGTCTTAACAATTAGCTACACACTGGCGTGTGTAACTCACAGAATTCACATCAATCAGTACACCCAACAGAAAAGCTAGTATGATTGCTGCTACATTAAGGACAAAGACAGGGCGTCGGCGACTTTGTGGGGTGGAGAAGTGGAACAATGCAACAACGAGAGGAACAAGGAGGGTCAAGAACGTGTGTGAGATCATGACAGAGTTTAGCTGAGGGTGGATAATAAAGTCGAGGGCCTGTGAGTGAGTTTCTGCCAATGAGGATACGGACCCCACATGGGCCACATCTGTAACATTGGCAAACATGGATGGGTAACGAAGGGGCTGGTCAAGAGTCCAAGATGCGCAGGAGCCCAGTGTTATAAGCCCCGTGTAAAGTGACACGCTGGCGGGCGATAACGGAATGGAATAATATGTATCATGTCCTCACCATGATCGACTATCCAATACATAAATGATGCGCGATCGAGATCGATTTTGTCCTAGGAGCCGCTCGGATCACCGGTCAGCGGCATTAACCATACGGAGCATGACTGTCAGTGCCAGGACTACATCGGGACAACTCTGATGGAATCTGTGAACCAAGCCTGCAAATAGTATGGACTATGACTACTCGAACAGGGTGTCAGGTTAACTGTCGTAGTTTAGGTTAGTCGGACTCACCAGCTCTATGGGTTCGTACACCGCCCTTTTTTCTTCGGATCCCTGTGTACAAGTTGCCGCATGTCGCAACCAATCCTTTTATGGGAAGGTGAAGTTAAACTGGAAATCGTTTCTGGTGGCCCCGCACATCACGTGTTACCATTGCCGATCTCATCTGTTTCAGAATCAATAGTTGTCCATGGATACACAAATTCATGCCCCGCAAACTTGACATCTTACCGGCAACCGCTGCCATGTAAAGCGTTATTCATGCGAGCGGAGGGACTCAGCTATAGCGGGTTTTTGAGTCTTGTGCTTGTAAATCTAGGAGGAATGGAGAAGTTGGTATATATCCAAGCGTCGGTAAGATTAATATTGTTGTTGAAAATTCCAACAGACTCACTGCGTGGGAGCTTTGTTAGCACCAGCTCGTAAAATAATAGTGGTACCCAGCGCGCGCGGCGTGTAGTGTTGGAACTGCTGCAGTTGTGTGACATCCCGAGTCGGGCCGTACCCGCGTAATCAGCATTATTCGACTATTCAGCATGGAATGGCTCATAGTTTAAGCTGTGAAGGACCCTAAGACTTTCTAGTAGATCCGAAAACCGTCATGGACAACGTTCAAGTTGGAAAACCCACAATGTTCAACACCAGCGTCCACATAACTGCATGTTATGAGTTCATTGACGTCCGGATCCTTGAAGAAATTCTGCGGATGAATCCGGTCACTGCAGGGTATCATCACATCCTCTGGCCCTTAGTGGGTCCTTTATCGTTGACTGCCGATCATTGTGGGAGTCTGGGCTCAGAGTCTCGGACAGAAAAGGCGCCACTTACTGTTAGTACGGTGTCCGTTAGCATTTATTGCCAGTGGTCGGCCTTCCCAAGGGGATTTTGCCGGTTGTCATGTACGCTGTAACTTGAACAATCTCTCAGCGAAATTGCGATTGCCTGTGTCACGGCGTCAAAACAACATCTTTCGGTCCGATTTCGCTGCAATAATCACCGACCACCGTGACGGCGAACCTCAAATTGGCGTGAGTATACGCACCACGACTCGGAGGCTGAGCGTGTGAAAATCAGGTGACAAATTCACCACATGATGGAGGTCCAGGAACAACGCTGGTCTGTGGCCTGGGAATGAGGTCTGTTTCCGCCGGTGAGTCAACTTTCGAGCCACTCGGAACATACAAAACTTGAATGCTGAATGGCTAGTACTAGACTTGGCACTGGTCAGAGCCTGTTAGGGTCGCTGGTCCTGCCAGGGCCCCGGGCCCCACTGCCAACTTGAACGGGGATCGTTTTACTGATCACTGGTATCATGTTTAGTAGGCATGACGGCGAAAAATAGTTTGAGCTTAAACCGGGACAACATTTACGAGCGACCTTAATTCTCACTCCTTGCCAAGATCCCATTCAATTGCATCAGCTAGAAATTTCTATGAAGGGAAAACCGCAGGCGGTAGAACCAAGAAGGCGAGGTGAAACGCGTAAGTATGAATTGAGTTGGAGGTTCTTTGATTCCGAAATGCGACACTCGGGCCACCACTGGCAAGCGGTGTCGTTCACACTCTAGTAAGGCTTAAAATCGCTGATAAATAGTGCACTGGCAGGTGCGCTCTTTCTCACCCACGGTGTGATCGAAGAAGCCTCATTAACCATTCCCAGTTCTCGCTGGCCACCGGCAACGATTTGACAGGCCTGAGTGATGATTCTGTCGTGGTTGCAGGACCCAAACGTGGAGGCCCGCCTCGCCGATTTCTACGTAAAAGTGGTATTTTTTCTATTGGGCGCTTATGGGTACGCTTTCTTTCAAATAAATGCTAGTAGGAAGGCGTATCTAACCAATCGTTTGTTTAGATGGGAATATTTCCGATCCATTGGCATAGAGTACGCTATCATTACTCGACGGCTGCCCTTCCGCTGGCCACTGGTAAGTAGTGAATCTTCGTTCTTTTCATCACCAATGAATTTCTCCGGAAGGTTCCGTATGTGGCTGGAAGGGTCTCCCTTTTGATCACTCTACTTTTGCTGTAGGTGATACAGTGATGATTATGCGGAAACCTTGCACCCACGTTCAAACGTAGTGCGATTCAAATGAGCCCAGTATTTTTCCCATGCGACCGTCAGTCCTCAGTTATCTATTGTACTACCCAATTGATCCCATAGGTTTAGCTGGGTCTACTGTCATGGTGGTGAGACAGCGCCAATTGTTCTAATTTCTAGTTCGCGTTAAAGCTGGGTTTGATGGCCTTAGTTAGCGGGGGCGATTGTTCTGGCATCTTCCTCAGCAAATCTGATGATTCGCACGTGAGTCCCGTCGACTGTCTAGCATGTTTGGCATCTTACAAGCACAGATGGGTAATGTGGAGCAATTCTCGTTTGGTTCAAACGATATTGTTACTTGCGACTCTTGGACATTGGACCTTATTGATAGGAGGTAAGAATTCGTCTTGGAAGCGTCCTTATGCTCCATACTCTATCAGACTCCGTGAATGTTAAATCCTACACGTCAAACGGGACTTGCGTTGTCTACGTTGCGTACCCTGAAATGGCTGCAACCGTATACGTTTCCAGTGAGCCGCTCGCTATACTCTCGGCTGTGCTTCGTTCATTCCATACATCCCAGCCATGTGCTACGACTTCCTTGCCCTTACATTGTCGGTCATAAAGCTATCAAAACAACCTTGTACATCTCCTTTGAAGGAGCGTTTGCGCGCTCAAGGTTTCTTATATTTTGCCGTCGCAGCAATAGCATACATTCCACCGACGGTTCGGGTTTTTGCGCACTATACCACCTATTAATGCCACCACTCATTCGTTATAAATAGGTCTTTGCCTTCCTTGACTCCGCTCGTACGTCAGCTTTCTGTTATAATTTCTTTCATGACTGAGTCAAGTCGTCAATGCACACTAGCTGTGTTGGGTATAACCGGTGATTTTGGTACGTCAGAATTTCGTTGTTGCGAATGTGGGCCATACATTGATGACATCGCACTAGCCATTACTCTAAGGTATCCTTGTGGATTCCCGTTAGATCTGGACTTTCAAGACTGATCTAGTCTGAAAAATCAGTACGATTGTGTCAAGCAAGGCAGTTAGATCGCTGCTCGTTCCTCGCGCGTCTCATCCAAGGTGCGCGTGACCACGAACTCCAAATGCGTCTTACTTACATGTGAGCAGTGACCTGGAGCAAGAGAGTCTCGAACGTGATGTGGTACTGACGACCCGGTTCTCCGGTCAAACCCTTGATGAGTATCTATTAACCTTGCCTGAACGAGCACACATATCTTGAACTGTATTTCGTTCCGAGTACCTTGTACACTTCCTGTTCCTGTTGCTTGCCTCGTTTCCTTCTGCTGGTCCCGGACTACTGAGAGCTGTGTGGATTTACATAATTATTTTTGGATCGTTTGTTCAAGTTGCTCTCCGCTTGTAGGACACTCCACGTATACAAGGAGCTCGGGGTGATGCCCCTATAAGTAGATAGTATGGCCACCTGACTTGGAGTCCAAGTGGAAGTTAGTTCATTACATTACATTTTACCTGCTCGTGACGCTCTGGTCTTCAAAGTTCAAGCTCGGTATGATGTTGTACATTGGAAACCATTTTCAAACTGCCCTCACACTTACTAGTTTTCTGAGAACTTACCGGTTGCTTAGTACTTACCCCTTACGTCACCACGTGAGCAACGAGTATTTGACAATGGTTTTCTCACCGGGTAATGTCTCTCTTTCTCCATCCATTTTACAACGACCTCCTCCACCTCGCCCGGGACACTGCAAACTCGACCGACTCTTCTCCGACATTCATGTCCTTTATCTTTCGTAGATTCGCATCTTCCACTGCGTCGGTCGCAGCTGCTGCCGCGTCCACTGCTACAAAGTGCGTATGTCTCGGTCATTTATTTTTCGAGACGCGTTGCTAAACTGGAACTGGTAGATCAAACGTTTTCGTATGCCCCATTCCTTTTCTTACAGAATGGGTATGGTATTCAGACCGCATCATAGTTTGACGTTTCGATTGGCTCAAAACCGGCGGGACGCATCGTGTTCAAGCTCTATGATGACACGGTTCCCCTTACAGCTCGCAACTTCCGCGAGTTGGCTCTAGGCACGGAAAAGGACGGAAAGAAGCTTGCGTACAAGGGAAGCTCGTTTCACCGCATCATTCCAGAGGTCTGTCCTCGTGTGTCGCTTTTGGGTACCGCTCTGAAGGGGGCCTACGCGCGTGTAGTTCATGATTCAGGGAGGTGACTTTACTAGACACGACGGCACCGGTGGCGTGTCGATATACGGAAGCCGGTTCAAAGGTGAGACCATTTGCACTTCACTCTTGTTTCGAGTCGATTAACTTAACGATTCCCATGTTCACCACCGGCCTTGTCGTATAAAGATGAGAATTTTGTCCACAATCATGTCAAGCCAGGTCTGCTCTCGATGGCCAACGCTGGTCCCAACACCAACGGTTCGCAAGTAAGCGCATGCTTTCTTCCTTTCCACTCGATGCGAGGAATGCTAAATCGCCTGACATTCTCCAGTTCTTCATCACAACGGCTATCACGTCTTGGCTCGATGGCAAACATGTCGTATTTGGTGAAGTCGTCGAGGGCATGGATGTTGTCAAAAAAATCGAGTCCAAGGGCTCGAGGAGCGGAGGTCCGTCAACCTCGGTGCAAATCTCGGACTGCGGTGTCGTCGGGTGATGATCGGTAGGTAATAGCCATAGAAAAGCATCAGGTCTGCTATTGCACACGTATAATGTACGAGCTCCGCTCGAGGTAATGAATGGTTGGTTCCCCACTTAATGGCATCAAGGCTCCTACAGTGTGGAATGCTCCAGTCTGCAAGTGGGACGTCAATGCTTTGGGATGGTCATTTTTCTCTTTTCCTTCCGTGTAACTTCTGGCTGCAATAGCCGGATCACATCCACTCAATGGGATGATATAAACGTGGCTCACTCACAACATACCAAAGTTCTTCGGTGCGACTCTGCAAACGTTCACGTTGGTGATGCCACAGAAATATCCACTTCTATCGAGTCACAGATAACAACCGGTTTGGTCAAGCTCGCTCACCAATCCTGGTGACTTTCCGCACCTCATTGTTTGTCCCCAGGTAGCTTGTCCCCCTGTTATAGGCGGTTTCTTTTCATGTTAAATTGGCTGGTAGAGCCCGCGGCGTCGTCCATCGCGCTTCAGTACACAGGTAGCAAAGCGTCGATACGGTCGTTCCCCCGAGTCTCGTGTTCATCACGACTCGCGGCTGACGTTCGTTCCTCGGCCCCAGATACCATGGCTCGAGTCGGTGTACAGTGAGTGGTGGGAATCGAGGGATGACGTCACCGACCGCCACCAATTTATATCCTTGACCGAAGCCTCAGTCCATTGGAGAGATTCAGCATGTCTACATTACACCTCACTGGTCTTATCCAGTCAATGGGTCTGCTTTGCCACCGCATCGGCGTCTTCTCGTCAGCTAAAACAAGGTTGATGGCGACGAGCCTTCGTTCGCAGGTCTCACAGCCACCAACTCTCATACAAGATGAGGAAGAGGGCTTTGGCTTCATTCGCTCGAACCCGCGCACTTCAAAGCCTCGCAAGCTTGGCGTAACTGAAATTCACTGCCCATACTATGCAGCATACGGAAAGCGGCACCTTCAGGACGTGCTTGAGACGATGGGCCACCACATTGATGGGCTTAAATTCGCATGAGGCTCGTTTGCGCTCCTTCCCCGATGAACATGATCGAGCTTGCCCACGATTATGACGTATACGTGTCAACTGTACGTCAGATGGTCCCAGCCTAGATCCGTTCGTTAACTGATACTACAATTTAGGTTTGCGTTGTTTACTATCACTAGTACAGATATGACAAGGATTTCATCAATCCGCCTATAGTACCAGTAATACTCCACATTCCTTCAACATTTTTACATGCTCATGTGAGCTAAAATTCAGATCTTTAGTATTGTGTCGAGCCTCGGCATGATGCCGGTGCAAAAAGTGGGTTTGAGTAGAGCAATGACAAGCCCTGTCACGTGGCATGCTAGCATCGGCAGGTTCAAGTGGCCATGGGAACACAGAATGATCGCTGCAACAGGTGAACAAACCAACGTTATCATATGCACACATGCTAGAAATTATACACAGTTATGTACATGTTAGACTATGCTGAACCTATGGATCCAATACCGATGCACAAAACTCCACGTATCCCGGTGACGAACTTTATCCATTCGTTACTCGGTTCGGGACAGCTGACCAGTGAGTGTCTCGACTTTCAATTTGAGCTTTTCTTTGCCCCATGGCCGTCCTTCTTCAGCATGGAAGCACATCCAATCAAGGACAATATCCTCTTGCACATCAGTGAGTATCCTTTGTTTGGAATGTGCAACCATTCGCGAGTGTGTTTTGCCCAGGAATCGACGCCGCAGAGTGCATACGTTGACTGAGAATTTGACGGCCGCTGACGAATAGTTGATATTGTCAGGCGGGATGGCAGCAAGGAAGGAAAGAGCAGCTTGGATCTAGGACCCTCCAGACGTGCCTGCTTTCTTGAGAACGAGGTGTTCTCTTAGCACGACCCATCTGGAGTCACAAGTGACAAGGTGTAGGCGTGTATTGCCCCTGAGGCCTGAGGAATCAACGCATTCTGTCCAGTGCCGACGCGCCACGGCTTCGGAGTTTGACTTTGTATCTCCCGCATTGTCACGCTGCATCACGGCTCTGTCCACTGATTGCGTGATCTCGTCTCACCAAGCAGACAAGAATCTAATCAAAGGTGGGCTGCAGCTGGATAGTGACATGCTTTAGTTGATTCTAGCAATCCAGGACCTATGAATTTGATCTGGCTTTGCGATCAAGAAATATGTCTCGTATCAGCTTATGTACATTCACATTGGTTCACCAATAGCTCATGTCCTGCACGAGAAATCCAATCTGACTCTATACAGTCACTCAAGTTTACTTCCAAAGAAACTCTCTATTTTTTTCTGGATTCTTCTGAGCTGTGTGTAAGGCAAAACGAGCCATATGTTGGTCTCGTCATTGCAATACTTATTTGTACTAGTGGTAGTACCAGGGTGGATCAAGCATGTGTTGACACACGCAAATGCCGACACAGTCGTTGACCGCTACCTGAAGAAAGGATATTGAATAAGCCAACCGACCACGTCGGCTTATTGGTCCAGCAGAGTCTTATTAGTTTTCCCACAGTTTTGACGTCGTAGAGCTCTCGGCGGGCTTCCTCTCCTCCAGACGACTGGTTGCAATTGATTGAAAAGGTTCAGAGTCACAGGTTGATGCCAAAGCCTGAACTCGGCATTCAACTCGGCGCTGGCAGTGACATCGATGTCGCACAGCTGGAATCGACGGGGACGAGTGACCCGTCTAAAATCGTTAACCAAATTCTTGGATGCTGGCGTAGAGCGTATCATGATCAAGAGTGAGGGCATCATAAAAAACGTGCGGAACCCGCGGACGGACGTTATCCAAGCAGTCCTTAAGGAACTCCCCATGGAACGTGTCATGTTCGAGGCGGCCGGTCCAAAGGTGTTCAACTGGTACATTCGAGAGTTCAGAGTTGACGTCGATTTGTTTGTGGATCATAGCCAGATTGTGCAGTTGTCGTGTTTGAGAAGCGGAACGTAGGGCATGACGGACACTTTCGGAAAGGTTGTTAGCCACCGCGAGTAAAGGATAGGCACCGTCCTGTGCACAGGATGGTTGCCAATGCTTATGATGCCTTAAGTAGTTTTTAACCATTGAGCCCGAGTTCGAGGGACTAATTCTCCCGGTGCCCCGGATTTTGTGGATATCAATCCGGTCCGAGGCGGTGCCACACAGCCACTACCCATCAGGGCACATGGAGAAATGGAGAGGTCGAGATGGCACACCTAAAAGCGTCAAACGAGGGGGAGAGCAGGCAGACGCACCGAATGGGTTGGGGAGCACATCATGGGATGTGACTACGCGCGCGCGACCGACGGCGGCTGGCGCAGACGGTGATCACATCTGACTTTCCTAAGCGCTAGGAAAGTGCTGGCAAAGCTGACCGTTTTGTGTTAGGGTAGGCACCCATTATGCGAGCCCCTTTAGCGAGTCGCTTGAGGCCGCTTAGGCCGAAGCCAACCAATCAGAGCCCCAGGCTGGCTCGAAAGACTGCGACTACCGATTACGTTTCTAACTGCTTTGCAGATGGCCCAGTATCAGTACTAGTGCGCGTGGCGAACCAATTTGTTTTTAGCCGAAAACGCGGCACGACTGACCCGAAAACGCAGCAGAACTCAAAAGTGCAGCAGAACTAGCCTAAATGTGACAGGATTAAATGTGCAGATTTAGCATCATACGATCCAATCATTCCGAGCCAATCACAGGCCTAGCTGGCTCCGGGTCACCAGACTGGCAGCTTGAAGGTCATTATTAAATAACGGGCCCCTAGCAGTTTGAACACTGCCTCCGGCTAACTTGTTGCATGGGCGTCTCCGCTAGTCAGAAACCGTCACGGCGTCACCTCAGGCCCCAGGCTCGGTCCTGATGCCCTACTGTTACTGCCGTTATACAAAGGCGCCAGTACTAGTGGCGCAGAACACCATGAGAATATCAAAGCTCCGTTTTTGTGACTTATGTCAAGTTACAACACTGCAATTTGCTGGCAGCCCCGGGTAGATCCACTGGCAGCGCTGTGCCAGCCGCCCAATGATACACGGGACAAAGCAGTTGCCGGTATCCTATATAAATACGTTGATCGACCTCACAGCGCCTGCATACCCATTGTCATTGCATGCAATGTCGCTCGGCGAATTCTGGGCACCTACTAGCATTTCTCCACCCAAGATGTCAAATGTCACTCCAAACGATCATGAAAGTTGCATGTCGTCTTACGAAGACCTCGTCCTTGGTGTTTGGCGCATTCTGGTCCTCAAAGATTCTCCATTCTTGACAATCGACTTCCAATGGCAAAGTCTCTCCGCAAATGCCTCGTTGTTCCTACATGCCCTCTACGATGTTTACACCATCAGTCCTCGCTTGTTTGGGTTTTCCATTGCGGGCCACTTCTGGTCTGCCATCGAGGAGCCGCTTTCGCTTTATTGTTCCAATAGACTGTTTTTCCTTGTGAGTACAGTAAGCTCTAGGTCACCGACGTCTATACTAACTAGTGTTACCAGACCGAGAAAAGGATCTCGGGTAGCCTAGCTACTGATGAGACACCCATCGATCTGTACTTGGCCGTGATGTTCAAAATTGCTTGTTCTGTACTGAGCAGCTATATGAGGGTGTTTTCGTGAGTCCATGGAATTGTTTGTGCTCATGCGCGTTTTCTTAGGGTTTTTCCTTCCCAGGCAACAAAACAGTTATGCGTTTGGTTCTCGTATCAGGTACGAGTTCCAGGCTCGTCTCTTCTCTGGTGAGACTGCATCTTCCTGATTTCCGATATATCTGATGTAAATTACGTCAATTCAAGCCAAACTTGCTTGCGATTTGCAAAATGCTCAGGGTAATTGCCCACGCCCTCATTCAATGCCGAATAATTGATTAGACGGACGCAGAGCTGGATACATCCAAGTTTGACACTGACAACGTGCACTACTGTTTGGAACGAGGAATGGTTCTTGCGAACCAACTGGTCTCCCTTCTTTTACATCTTCATTTAATTATACATCTCATTGGAAGCAGTTTCAAAGATGGAGGTGTTGTATTCCTTGCTATCTGCATGCTGCCTGTTATCATTGGGCAGTTTACACCGAGAGATCTTTGGTCAAAAGGTGCGGATAGTGCGATTGTTAATCAATCTTCCTCTAGCTGATCCTTCTGCGATGCGGCAAATAGCCTACGTGGCCAGCCCGGCGAACAAGTTTTACCTTCGTAAATCCGCTTTGGAA